>CAXKVX010003308.1:0-35121 GCA_964058865.1 Eleocharis quinqueflora
ACGCTAGATCGCGCCACACTAATTTTGAAGCAAATCGAAGGATTAAAAAGTCCCTAGCAAGTTTGGTCGTTAACTACATGTAGCATCCCAGTCAAATTATATATATATATATATATATATATATATATATATAGAACTGGGCTATGGTGCTTGATCAAGCACCAAGGGATCGGTGCTTGATCAAGCACCATAACCCAGTTCTATATATATATATATTTATGAGATCAAGACTCGAAAAAATGAAAGGTCAATTATCTTCTTTTTATTTGTTTGCAACGAGTATGCCCTTCACATAATAAGCTGTCAAGTTAATTATAGTACCTAATTAGATTTCAGCATAAGAAAATTCAGCAATTGTATTTTAGTAAAGTAGTCAATTGCTACAATACCTCTTAACCTATAAAGAGGCAACATATGCAGTGTAACGGTTAGCAATCATAAAAAACATTGATTATTCCTTTATGAAATTAGTGTTTAATTTCTGCAATTGGTGTTTAATTGGAGTGTTTAATTTCTGCAATTGGTGTTTAATTGTGCCAGTATTTTACTGATTCATCTGAGAATTAGGAAATTAGTGTTTAATTTCTGCTTTTATTGGTATTTTTATATAAATATGTTGCCTTTTTCCTAACCTTCTAACTCAGCCTCATCTCATCTTTTGAAGTCCAAGGCAAGTTAGTTCTGACCCAAAATTTTCTAACTAACAAATATATGTTTTTCTTCTCATTTTTTATGAAATTTATGTGTGCAATTGTAATAAAAGGTGGACGAGGTGAGGAATAATAAGTATGGAATAATATGTAGGAATAATAAGTATGAAATTTATGTTGCCCTTTGATGTGATGCTACAACAGGAAATTGCATGGCCATTTTTATGGCATAGGCGGTGCAACATACCCTAAGCAACTAATTCTTCACATGTGCCATCAGAAAACCAACCGTCGGCTGGATATGTGGGCTTAGACACTGTTGAGAAATTGCAAAGCAAAAGGTAGAAGCAATGGAGCTTGAAACTACCAGCAGTGGTACATTAAAATGAGCTGCACAAGAATGATGTTATCAAAGGTTGTTGCAGCAAGTTATGCGTGACAGTCGACAGGTTTTGAGGCATGGAACGGCCATTGAAATGTAAGCATTTCTAATATTCCTTCTAAGTACAGAGCACCACATATATAAAAAGTTCTGGTTAGTAGCCAAAAACTTCCAAGAATATAGAAGTTGTTTATTTTGGTGATGTAGTCATAAATAAAGAATTTATAATTTTGGCTCTATCCAGCCTAACTTATTATAATTGTTGAGCTTTATGAATCAAGGTGTTGTACTGGTAAGACTAAGACTATCAATATAACTTTGTAGATTAAAACTTGATAAAGCAAATCTTAATACATGGCACAAAAGTGATTAACTTGTCTTCGATGGCCCGTGAAGTTCTCGACAGGTCGATGGTGGCTACTACAATTGTAGGACACCTAATTTTCAAGTAAGTGCTTACTATCTTGATCTATTGTAATGATGCTTGTAAAATAGTGTTGTTACATTTTTCTTGTTGATGGAGAGTTAGCTTTTAGTACACATCAGCTTTATGTTAAAGAGCTGTAGCAGTTTGTTTGCAAAAGCCTCTAATATTATATATGCCTAAACTAAGGTAGTATTGGATTTGATCATATCAATTACATCATTTAAATTATTTCATCGTTTTATAGAATAAAAAGACTATGCATTAGATTTGTAAATGAAATCTTGTCGTGTGATCTATTGTTTGTCTGATTCAGGTTGTCTTCTAGGTGTGCAATTCATTGTAGTTAAGTTCAATTGCAGGAGTTGATTAGGGTTGGGTTTAGGTTTGATCCTTCGATGCGTCTCAGATGGAAATTTGGTATATAAATTTCAGTCTAATAAGTTTAAGACCTTAGTTTGCAGCTTAAAACAATGAATATTGATCATTTTATTTCTTTCTTCTGAATATTGAATATTCTTGTAGGAGCCCACATCTACTACAATCGAGGATGGCCTCTCATCATCAGACAATTTGCATTTGAAAACATATTTAATATACCAAATACATTCACTAATAATGTTTATCACAAAATTGTGTAAACTAAGTAAAAATGTTCAAATTAGTCAAAAAAATGTTATTATATTAGCTGTTTCAAATATTTTTTTCACTTGAAAATATAAATGATATATAAAATACTTTCATTAATAATGTTCATTAAAGAATGAAGCGTAAAAAAAAAGATGTTCACATTAGTTAAAAACAAGCCGTTATGATAGTTATTTCAAGGATGTGCACTTGAAAACATGTATGGTATGCAAAATACTTTCTCTAATAATGTTCATCACATAATGTGGTGTAAACTAAATAAAAAGTTGTTAAGATTAGTTAGAAACATGTGTTTACATTAAATGTTTCAAGTATATTGTGTACTTAAAAATTTATATGGTATACAAAATACTTTCACTAATAATATTCTCGACAAAATAAAATGTAAACTAAATAAAACTGGTGTCACATTAGTTACAAACATATACTTACATTAGATGTTTCAAGTGTTACTATTAGCATTTTCACTAGTTCTGTTAGCTTTTCAGGTACTTATATTAGTAATTTAAGTGTTCATATTAGTTTTTTCACGTGTTTGACAGCATGTATGTGTTTATATGTTGTGAACTATAATTTCTCACTCTTGTCCATATTCATCTAATGGAGGAAGTACACCACACACTATTCTCGCACTTGTCGTCAATTCTCAAATCTATCATGTGTTTTGATCTCTCGTTGTATTTGACAAATCTCTTGTCGGAGAGAAGATATGAAAGATAAAGAATGAGAAAAGAAAGAAAAGAAGGAAGAGACATGTAGTTGGAGAAAAAAATAAGAAGCATTCAAACAACGTCGTCATCTCTGACAATCGTCATTGTATTAGATTTTTTATTAGATAGAAAAGAGAAGCGAAAAAGAGGAAGATCAAGAAAAGAAAGAAAAAGTGAAGAAAAAAGATGGACTTGAAAGCGAAGAAATGAATATTTAAAAAAAGGAACAAGATAAAACAATAATAAGATAAAAAAAAAGGTTGAAAATGAAGGACAAAAAAAAGAGAACCAAATATCTTATCATAATTGATGAATATCAAGTCTAGCGCTATAAAACCCATCACTTTTGATAATTATTTTAATAAATAATTATCTCGTTAATTGTAAAAAATTATTATTTAATCAAATATTAACCATAATTTTTCTTAAGAAAAGAAAAAAATAAAAAATAAAATGTTTTCTTTTGTTAACTTGCAACTTACGTATGAATTTAAAATTTCTAGATAAGTATTCCGAGGGAACTAAAACTAACGTGAGATACAAATAATAATTTTGAACATAATAAAATATATACGACCAATATACAAATGTACAAATTAAATCAATAATTAAATAAGTAACTAAATCTAATAACGAAGATCAAAACAATTGAAACGGGTACATATTTAAAATTTTGAACTAAGATAAGAAAATTAATGAAAATATAATCACCAGAAGACTTAATTAAATAGTTTTAATCCTTAAAAACAATTAAGTAAAATCAATAAATCGAATCTAAAATTAAGATTTTCATGAAACGAGTTATATGACTCGTTTCAAGTTCAAAAGATCAGCTTCCCATTTTCGGCCTCGTCATACCAAAATATAGTTAGAAAGTCCTTAGGAATCATTAAAAACTCGTGCTGCAACCCTACATGACCCGATGGGTCAAGATTGTCTTGCAGAAAGTAGCCACACGGGAAGTTACGTGCAAGCCACCACAAATACGATCCCACTTGTCCCTTCCATGATCTTGTCTCGATTCCCTACGTCTAAACATCATGAAGCTGGTCGGATATCGATCTATGGGAGCATGTAATATATGGTTTGCAATACAAATCGCTACAAAGTGGCCCACAGAAAATCTCGAAATCACTCTCTCTCCCACATTTATTTCTCTTCTCTCTCCTCTCTCATTTCTTTTTGTTTCGTTTTCTTCCCGAGGCGACACAGTCGCTGTCCCTTCACCTTTTTCCTTTCTCCCAAGCTACCTCCTTTTCTCTCCTTTTTTTCGTCTTTCACTTATATCCCTTCTGCCACACCAACCCTTTCTTTTCTCTTTCTTTCTCTCTCTCTCTCGAATACATCTCTTTCTTTTCTTCCCTCTTACTGACCTTCCTCTTGCTTTACTCTCTCCCACGATCTCTTCGCTGTACTTTTTCTGTAAACCCATCATCTCTTTCGCCCTTCCTCACTGTCGCTCTCTCCCTATATGCCCTCCTTCTCTGACCCGTCGGCCATTTTCTTCCGAGAAATCCGCCTCTGTCCCTTTCACTTGTCTCTCTACTCGAGTGTAAGGCACTCCTGTCACCTCCCTTTCTCTGTCTTTGCTCCCGTCCTCTCAACAGCCCCTCCCCTCTATAAATCGACCCATGGCAACACTCTCCTTTTCTCTTTGGTCAATAGCTCATGTGATGAGTATTAGCCACTGATTAGAAGTGGGTTGCTTGTGTTTTCGCATAACTCGTAAGGAGGGAAGGAGCAGAGAGGAGGAGGCCAGACTAACCCCTTACTTGACCTGCCAGCCCACTGTCCCTCTTTCTGGTAAACAAATGGATCCTAAAACCCATTTTTCTTTTCATTTCGGCACTTCCCTTTTTCTCTGGTAAAGACGAGACCTGAAAATTTTTCCTTTTCGTTTTGCTGTTTGGTTTGGTATTATTCTGCCTACTTGTGCTGCACTTTGGTTATCTGATATGTGGGGTTGTCCTTTAGCTTTTTGAGTGCAGGCACGACCCTATTGTGCCTACTTGGTACTGATTCTTCTTTTTATGGTACCAGCCTTGTACCTTACTTATGCTAGTACTGGTATGGCCAGTACCAGTACTGGCCTTTGCTGTGCTGGCCTTGTGTTATTTCGTGAAATTATGACCCAGAAGTAACGCCTGGGCCATAATCATTCGAAGCAGGCTTTTTTAGCCATTTACTGGACCATTATGTAGAATAAAAATAAAAGGGGCTCGTTAGATCTTATTGGACCTAAAATAAATTAAGCATAGAGTTTAGGTCTTTTTCTGATCCTAGAAAATTAAGTTAAAATGGGCCCCAAAGGCCACCGGACCCTTGTTGGAATTAAATAATAAATTGGCCTTCGGCCATTAGGCATTTGGTCCCTTGCTAGATAATAAATAAAGAACAAGTAAAGTAGTTTCTAAGTATTTTGGGCTTGAATTCTAATTTGGGCCGAGTTAGATATATTAACAGATATTACAAAATTGGTGGTCTAGTTCATAATACCTAGTAATTTGACCCGATGATAAAAAAAAGGATCGAGAAAGATATATTGGGAAATGACGATCATAAGTTCGTGCAGCACAAGCTTCGGCTATGACACATGAGTACGGACTTCTGATCCCATAAAGGATTAACACAAACACAATAATTAATTAAAATAAATCAAATTGTGTTTCATTGTGTTTCTTATATATTTTTCTTCTATATTATATTTAGCACAAAGAATATAACGTGTAATATACGACATAGTTATATAATAGGATAGTTGGTTGGGTACGACAACGTATTTGATAAAGGACCTTTGACTTATAATAATACACAACGATTAAATCAAGTAACTAAACATGGTATAAGAATAGCAGCATAATTAAATAGTTATAAGGTTAATCAAATGCAATATATATATTTATATATAAAATAACTAAATAATTATAAAAGGAATTAAACATAATATATATATATATATATATATATATATATATATATAGAGAGAGAGAGAGAGAGAGAGAGAGGTGGATTATGGTAGAATGCGTTCTAAAATCTCAGTTTTGCGTCGACACTTTTACCCCTTGGATTTGCGTCAACGATCGTGCAATGCGATCTGGCTGAGGAGCAAAAAAGTTAGACTGTGGTTTTCTCCGGTTCCCTCCATGTTAGCTTTCTCCATTTGCGTTAAATTATTTCTCTTCACGAGGGAGAAAGGAGAAGTGCCCTCCTCCGCCAACCCCCTCTCTCCCGCTCCCCCATCATCTCACACCTGGATCTCCTCTCTGGTCATCGCACACCACCTAGGCCTCTTTTCTCATTGTCGCATCTGGGATTTCTCCCGTCTGTGTCTGCACCCCTCCTGGCAAAATGCTAACTATGGCTTTCACCTCTCCAAGTAATATTCTTCAAAATTCTTCTTTCGCCACTATGAAGTGAAAATTATATTATATGTTTCCAAGCTGTCAAACGAAGTGAAAATCTTCATTTGCCATTACAAATAATCTAATTTGGTAAGAAATTGATTCTACGTTTCTTTTTTTTTTGAGAATGAGATTCTACGTTTCTAAACAGCCAATTCTTATATATTTTAGTTACTTGTTATGCCAGCAAACCATTCAACTATAGCTCTTTCAAGGTTAAACGAACAAAATAGCAAAGAAAATTTTGGCAACTGATACTGCTAAACCTGACATGCCCCATCAGTTATTTGTCGAAGAGACAAATGTATTCTCAATGGCATGTTTCAATTTTATGTATCAGCAACATCAACAACAATCAAACCAAGAATTATATCTACACACAAGTAGTCTAAAGGTAGAGACCAAATGCAATGCCCTGAACAAAGTCAGGTCCCTGCATAACAATGTTAGTATTCTATATAAATTCATTTTTTTAATTTACAAAGGTTTGATACTGTGGTATATAATGATATTAATCTCACCGACATTTGTAATTTTTTTCTTTAGTATTCTATATCAAATGTGCAAAATGCAGGTAATGTAGTTGTTCAACAATTTTTAAAGATTGGGTCATGCAAAATGTGCAAAATGCAGGTAATGAAGCTAATGTAGTTGTCCTGCGATGAACTGAAATTCAAGATGGTACACCTCAAACACCAACTATGTCAGTACGAAGACAACATACCAGAAAAGTGGAAGATACTTTGCTGTTATATTACAAAACTAAGAGCAATTTGAATGCTAATTTTATTTAGGCTTGTTGTGATTATAAAGCTAGACTGTTGTTGGATTATTTCTTTTTGAAATAGAATTCTGAAATAGAATCGTGAACTGAATTAAACCATGAAGTGGAATTTGGTGTGTATACTTGATAATAGTATAGTTAATCTACTATCCTGTTCTGGTCATGAAATTTGGGCTCTTGTACATTTTCTAAGTCAGGTTTAGGGTTTATGGTAGAAAATTTGATGTGGCATTTAAGTTTACTGTGTCAATCATTGTGTTAGGAACAAGTGAAGACTTTAATCAATGTCGGCTTGTGAGGTAGCAAATTCAATTGACCAGGAAAAGAAGAAGCCTTGTTAAGAGCACAACTGAGGGTGAGTCTGTTTTCATCATTTCTTTTGAAATATAGACTTGTAATTAGAATATGTATCAATGCAAATTTACAGTAATTAGCATAACTAATAATTTACGTTTGTTGTGTTTGAACAGCTAGCAGCTACTGGCCCATACAATATCAATGCAGATGATTTGAACACTCAACATTTAGAGGGTTTGGACATTCGAAATGTACAAAAACACATAAATGAAGATGAGGGTCAAGATGAGGATCAAGATTAGTATATATTTTCAACTTCATTCTGATACAGAACAACAACCCGTTTTATTTTGTGTAGATCAGCTCCATTCTGGTACAGAGTAGTTTCAGCTTCATTTTTGTATAAAACAGCAACCTGGTACATATCAGTTTCTAAATCTGGTACATAATAGTTTCATCTCTTTATTTCCATGGCAGAGAGTCCAAGGGAAGGTCAAGGGCAAGATGATGGAAGATGATGGACTTAGTGAAGATTCTTACTTTTCAGAGGATTCGTCAAGAGTAAATGGTATAAGAGATCAAAATAAATGAGATCAGTATATTTGTTATAAATGAGATCAATATATTTTGTTATAAATGAGATCAGTATATTTTGTCATAATCAATTCGTCAGATGGCAAAGGAATACAATATGCTATATTTTGTTTAAAAGAATATGCTTTGTAAAGGATACAGTATGATATTCTACGATACAATATCGTTTCCGGGTCAGCTGATTGGTCTCAGACTGTCAGCTGATTGCAGTGAAAAATTGTGATTGATGGCATCAGATGCTTGAATTTATGATAATCAGTATATTTTTTTAGAAGTGGCGTCATTGAAGTGCTTGAATTTATGGTAATCAGTATATATATTTTAGAAGTGGCGTCAGAGAAGTGCATGTAATATCATCAGATGAAAAATTGTAAAGATAGTAAGATGGTAGTCCTCATGAGACACAATTTATGGTTGATTCTTGATTCAGCTTTGGAAACTTAAGTGCAACATTGATAAATTATTATAATTAAAAGAGAGATACTCTATCTGCTGAAACCACATAAATTAATTCAGCTTTAGAAACTTATAGCATACACATGAATTAATTAGGATATTATGCAAATAATTGTACAAACACGTGGTTCTTCATTTGACAAGTTAACCTAGTGCATACATGAGCAAATTACACCTAGCACATACATCAACAAGCTAACAAATTCCAAAATAGCTAAACCATAAGGGTACATGACAAGATTTCACAAAATAAAGTTCCAGAAATCAAATTCCAAAACAGTTAAAACAACAAAACAGAATAAAATCAGTGTACACATCTGTCATTTGTAAAACAAGTACATATATATGATCAATTGCTCCATATCTGTCATTTATAAAACAGTACTCTTTTAACGCGTATAAAGATCCACTCAATCACATTACAATCAATCAATAATCTCTACTATGTGTTCCTTCTTTCTCCCCTATTACAACTTTAACAAATACATTTTTAGATTTTTCACAAAAGAAAAACAAAAGAAAAAAGAAAACTAAAATAGGAAATTGAAAGATTTGACAGTTTAAGTCTGAAATTTTAGAGCTTAACTATCTCCAGGATCTCAACCGGGTATTGATGCATGCATTCTGCCCAGGGACCATCGACCGGTGTTTTTACAGTACAGAGGCACTTCCACACTGCACTGTTGCACTTGAATCCACTTTCAAATCCAATTTGCCATAAACGGTCACCACGCCTCATCCGACCTTTCTTACCATCACCACACTTTTTTACTAGTACAAAACAGAGATAAAATCATTTTTTTTCCTTGTCAGCATACATTGAAGTTCCATTGCTCATTAAAACACATGTTAATCATATTGCCACATAAGTTAAAATTAATAATAAAGGAAGATCTATTAATTACTTTGTGCTCCTAAGAAGACAATATCAATCAGTGTGTTGTCCTATTTGGACTCGAGTAATTGAAACTGGATGAAACCACAAGTCAATGAAGACCTCCAAACATATTAAATTGGAAGAAGCAAACTTGAGCAAATTTATGGTTTCATGACAAATATACGACTAGCAGCAAATATACCACTAAATATACCAGTAAAAATATCCTTCAATGTGAAAGTACTGCGCAACCCCTTCAGAGATCCCCTTCTTTCCGTCGAACCGTCGTAAAGGGTTGCGCAGTATTTGCTACGATTTCTGTTTTGACTAAATTTTCTCCTAGAAATTTTTTTTTCGAAAACCCTTTCAGAGATCCCCTTCCAGGCTCCAGCACGAAGAGAGAGAAAGGTCACTTTAAGAAGAAATGCGGAAAGGACGAATTTTTCGCTGATCGCTAAGCGTGAAGTTTGGCGCCGATCGGACGGTCCAAACACTCGACGCAACAATGAGTTCATAGAACGCGACCTACCATAATACAACTCTATATATATATATATATATATATGAGCATGGCTAAAATAATATGCATAGTACACTTCATTTTGTACTATGCATATAGATATAGGTCATTAAATTGAGATTTAAGTTGCTCAATAAATTCTTCATATGAAAATATTGTAGGAAATCAAATTTCGTGATTTTTAGAGCTTTCTAGCTATTTTTTAAATATTTTTTAAAAACAGTCCAGATTTAATACTACAAAAGTGCCATTTCTGGGCTGTTTTTAAAAAATATTTAAAAAATAGCAAGAAAGCTCTAAAAATCACGAAATTTTATTTCCTACAAGATTTTGATATGAAGAATTTATTGAGCAACTTAAATATCAATTTAATGACCAAATTAAATACAAATGGACGCATAGTACGTTATGTGGTGTACTATGCATATTATTTTAGCCATGCTCTATATATATATATATATATATATATATATATATATATATATATATATATATATATATATCTATATACTTGTTGGATGTTCATGTACTGTGTGAAATGTATGTGCTTTTCCTTAAAATTAAGTATAATAAATTTATCTTATCTGTATTTTTGAGTGACAAATTAAGCCTTTCGTGTACTTGTAATAAAGTACACGTGGCAGGATTAGCACCCCTAAGTTAGTCATTATTTCTGAAGTGTGACAAACGCTGCAAGAAAATTTCGTAATACAAAATTCGTTCGAGTTTGATTCGAAAAAAGTTTGAAAATTGTTCGTTCGAAATGAGTTCAAAATTAATTTCGAATCGAATCAAACTAGTTCGAAATTATTCGAATCAAACTTTAATTGGCATTAGTTTGTTTGAATTTGTTCGCAAACTATTATAATGCACTTATATATATAATAAACAACTTCATTAAGCACAAAATCAACATAGTGTAGTGGAAAGTTGGTTTTGTTTGTTTGCGGCCGTCCCGAGTTCGAATCACACCCAAGGTTTTTGAGTTGTTTTTTCCAATAAATGTTGATTAGATCTTTTGTGAATTGCAGTTTCGAACTATTTACCGTCAAATCGAACTTCGAACAGTCGTTTGAGTTTGAAAATGTCTATCTATTTCAAATCAAATTCGAGTACATGTTAGTTCATTCGAGTTTGATTCGTGTGTAGCTCTAAGCAAGTCAGAAGAATATTAATATAACTGACTTACATTTGTAAAGCAATTATGAGTTGCTAGTAACATGCTACATAATGGTTGGGGAGTTGTGTCATTAACTTGATTATAGGTGTTTGTATTTGATAGGGTATTTCAGCTTATGAAATGAATAACGAGCATGAAAATAACACTCTAAAAAGTACGATACTGTAGCAAACTTACCGTTGGAACAGCTCCTACATTGTAGTGATTAGACTATAGGAGAACTCGCTAGTGCTGATCAGTTGAGAAGATTTGAATTCTTATTATAGACATGAATAAGGATTAGCAAAATCTAAGTACTGTACTATTATATAAACCATAGGTCAAGGTTCTAAATAGTGTCGATGTAGCGAAAATAGCAGAAATTTTGGCATGGACGTAAGATATTTCTTAAACAACATCGATATAGCGAGTATAGCAATAAGATTTTTAAATGTTAATTGTTTTGACTTTTGAAATAAGCATGTTTTTTTTGTCAAGTTATCGTGGTAGTTATTATGCTCTTGTGCATCAGTGCATTGTATTTGATAGTTATTGTTACTCACATAAGTTATATTAGTAATTTTAATCGCTATATCGTCGTTATATCGTTGTTATACCGCTAAACGTTTTAAATGACTTTTGCACCGTTACAGATCGCTATCCGTTATTTAAAACCTTGCCATAGGTACACAATATATGTGAACTTTTAATACTCGAGAACTTTAGTTTTATCGTTTTCATCTCACTTTTGTTCCAAATTATCAAATACAAAAGATTGGCAAAATTTTGAAATAAACATCAAAATAAAATTTCGGAAGAGTTCAAATGTATCTATTTGTGTGTGTTTTTATTGTGCTTTTAAATATAAGCCATCTATTAATTAAGAACTAATGGCAACGCTAGCTCTTTGTGTAAGCAGTTGCTGCTTAAAGTTTAGAAAATGAAGATGATTTAATTTTTTTTTAAAAAATAAATTTGAAAACACAATATAGACAAAAGAATAAAAAAATTTGAACTCCCCTCGAAAGAAATTGCGTGTATGTGGAAGTTATGAAAGAGCATAATAATGCAAGAATTAAAATCTTTCTCAATAGTATACAGTAAAATGCGTATGTGGCCACGGGGTCGTTGACAAAAGGCCTCAATCATTCTCTCATTCAACGTATTATGAGAATATATAGTGGTGTTTAGTTTAATTAGTTAGGTAGCATTACTCAAGTTTGCTAATTCTGCCACGCAAAAAATTGTACACGGATTTATCATTGATTGGTTACAGTGTTTTCTCATTATAGATCTTCTTTTTTTAAGCTGATATACATACATGTTGTCATATATGTATATTATTATCCACATTAGATGAGTTATTATTATACTTACTATTTCAGTAGTTTAATAACGATGTATGTAGCTATATTTAAATTGAATAATAAAAAGATTGAGATTATGTTACTTCAAAAAGCAACACCAATGTAATATTTTGTCTTTTATCTTCATTTTAAATATGGAGGTGAAATATCACGCAAGTGGTGCATTGTGAAATATCGTAACGTGAAGTGTCATAGTCCTTCATCTCAAATTTAGGTATAGATGTGAGTAAAAGTATTTTTAGGTATAGATGTGAGTAAAAGCTACTCAAATTTTGAACCCAATGAAATTATTTAATTTAAAATTCTTTTGATTGATAGAAATAAAATGTATCAAACATTATGCATAGTAATTAGTAATTTTTTAATTCAGAAAATAAATAACTTGTGAATGGAATACAAGCAATTTTAGAGTTGAAGATAACTGTGGGAAAATGAATGCAAGACTATTTCTCCTGTTTTCTTTCCACGGCAATTCCAATGAATCCAATTTTTGCACGTCCAACTAGATCAATTTGAAAATTGAGCTACCACTGTCACAGATTTAATTTTTAAAAGCGGACAGAAATATTCTTTCACAGCGAACTTCATTCTGCTGTAAAAGAAAGAGTTTTTAAAAGTCGGTATGGACTGTTGTTATTAGTTTGACCTTTAATACCGAACCAATCCGCTGCTAAAGATATTTTTGCAGCGGATGAATCTGCTTTTAGAGATACCTTTTACATCGGACCCTAGGCCAACAGTCCGACTTTAAAGATGTATTTAACACCGAATCATAGGCCCATTATCTGCTTTTAAAGATTTTTTTCAAAATTTTAAAAAATGTCGTCAAGCTGCTTTTAGTTATCATCATCAAAAGCGGTTGGCGTCCGCTTTTAATAGTATCACAAGCATTTGTGATCAGGCCGCTTTTTTCAAAAAAAATTTTTAAAAGTAACTTAAAATAGTTTTTTAAAAAAGAATGTAGATTATAATTCAAAAATAATTTAAAATTTTAGAATTTGTTCTAAAAATAGTCTAATGTTGTTTATTTAAATTTCAAATTCAAAATTTATTCTACGTATATATTTAAGATTCAAATTTCACATATATATTTTAGAATCCAAATTTCTTTTCATTCGTGGAGTTATTATTTCTCTTGATTCATGTTTCAAAATTTCTAATAAATAGAACTTTTCAGATAAGAGAAAAAGAAGTAAATCAAAAGACAAACGAATTTTTTTCAAGTAACTAGAAAATATGCTTAGTATTTGTAGTCATCAAGTCGGAAAATATGAATCACCCCAGAACACGCCTCTTGTAGTCATGCAACTATACTGTGCTTAATAAGAGGGCGCTTCAAAGTAACAAGACAATAACGGTGTGTTTGGATCATGTCATGATTAGTGCAAAAATAGTGTTATATAGATTAATGGTTGAAATAATGATTACTTTTTGCTATCTAGGTTAGTGCAAAAATAGTGCTAATTTTGTGCTATCTAGGTTAGTGAAAATGTTGTTTGGATGATCATTTGAGTAGTGATAGTGAGAACTAGTAAAATAATAAATTATTTTAGTTTTTAACTGATAATAATAATTATAAAATAATAAAATAATTATAATAATTATAAAATAATAAAATATTGATATCAATTTATAATATAATAATAATAACACAATAATAATAAAATGATAATAATATAATAACAAATGACAATATAAAAAATAAAAAGTAAATAATATAATAAAATAATAATAATGATAATAACAATAATAATAATAAAATAATGACAATATAATAATAATAATAAAAATTACAATTACAATAATAATAACAACAATAATAATAAAATAATGACAATTACAATAATAATAATTATAATAATAATAATGACAACTACAATAATAATAATAAAAAATAATAATAATGACAATTATAATAATAATAATAAAATAATGACAATTACAATAATAATAATAATGACAATTACAATAATAATAATAATAATAATAATAATAATAATAATAATGACAATTACAATAATAAAAATAAAATAATAATAATAATGACAATTATAATAATAATAATAATAATAATAATAATAATAATAAAATAATGATAATTACAATAATAATAATTATACTACTAATAATAATAATGACAATTACAATAATAATAATAATAATGATAATGATGAGGATGATAATGATAATGATAATAATAACAATAATAATAATAATAATATAATGACAATTATAATAATAATAATAAAATAATGACAATTAAAATAATAATAATAATAGTAATATCAAGATAATGATGATTATATAATAAAATAATAATTTTGCTAATCATGACATGTGCTAATTTGCTAATTCTACCATTTTGTTGGATTAGGAAAATAGCACAAACCAACACTATTCATAACTTACTAATTCATGTTTGGATCATATTTTTGTGTGGATAGCAACACTAATTCATGATTAGTGCTATTTTTGGTGATCCATGTGTTAAAAGAGTGTTGCAGTCAATTTTTCTATTTAAAGAAGAATTAGGTTAAAGAACAGGGTTGATTGGTAATTGAATAGTCAAATATGTACTATGTTTTGTATATAGAGAGTGTTTATTTTGTTTTCGACATTTATTATTTCTTAAATGTCACTTATGAAATTTGAACATGTGTAACAGAGAGACGCAACTCAATACCATTTGATTTGTGCTAGGTATGTAATGTAATTCAATCAAGCAGCTACTTAATTTGATCATATGTTCTTCCTAGATTGTGACATTGTTTTGAAGATAACTATTGGATTAGCTTCCTATTACATGCATTAATTCCAGGGACCTACTTACTGAAGAAATAGCAATGATATAAGCATGAGGACACAAGTCTCAAGTCTCAACAATATACAATAAAAGAGAGTCAACAAAAACGAAATCCTGTATAGGATTTGTTGTTGCTTTTAAAATAATTTTTGTTCACAATTTGTGTTTTGATTAATGAAACGCAATAGCATCACATTTTTTTACGTTAAATAATTTTTAGTTTTAGTTTATGTTATGCTATGTTATGTTATGTTATGTTATGTTATGATTCTGAGTCTGAAATAAAAAAATAATATTACAATTGTATTCCAAAGGATTAAAAAAATGATTGTTGTTAATTATTGGATATTTAGGTTGTCCAATTGTGGATTAGGATTTGTTTTTCGACGTGTGATGTTGAACTTGAATATACACAAATTGCAGAAAACAGTGACGTTGCGTATTCTCATCTGTTCACTAAGCAAGCTTCAGAAAACGCCAAAAAGTTCTATGAGAGTTCAGTGGGACCCACAGTTCAAAATTGAAAATTGGGAATTTGGGATGATGCTTTCAAACAATTAGTACTTAGGCGGTTGATTGTTTTATTGACAGCATACAGTCTATCACTCTCACTCCTCTCTTATGTTGTATTTATTAACAAGATGCAGTCACTTATCCGGGCAGACTCTATCTGATAAACCTCTCCAGTTTTGCTTCAGATTACACCGACATGAGATAGACACAAATACAATCGTTCGTTGAATTCAGTAGGAACTCTGTGGAACCATGATTTGAAGGCAATTACTCTCGGTACCAGTTCTATATGAACTGGAGGGGAGATGACTCATCATTATCACGAGACCTTGTACAATACTGCAAATTGCATTAACAAGTCAGAAAGTCAGAAACCATTGGCTAGTCAGGATCCGAATCTGCTGCTTTTATTCGTCCTGCATGTCTCTTGTCTCGTTTCGATCGTTACAAATCGATCGATCGTCACAAAAAACTGTAATTTAATTTAAAATACAAATATTTTGATCGCTACATAGATGCATGTTCCAATGTCAATGTCTATAAAGTAGCTATCTATTCTTGCACCTTCCAAAATGTAGTACACTGTTTGTTTGACTCGAGGTGTTTGATTAATTGACGTGACTTCATACATCTCTAAATTAAAGCAAAATTAATTGAATTTTTTAGTACCTAAAAAAAAGTTGAAATATTTTTGTAGTATTGCTGCTAAAATGTTAACGTGTTTTTAAAATATATTTGTTAAAGCTATAAAATTGTAAAATATTTGTGACAAAATATAATTCCAAAATTGTATCTCCTCTTGACTTTGTATTCTACTCTCGGATTTTTTCGCCATTTATATATTTATCAACAAGTATTAAGTATTTAACGCAAGAACTTTTATACCTAATGTTATTAAAAATATAAAATTTTCAAAAATGGTCTTTTATTTTTTTTGGTCGACATATTTAACTTAATATTTTTTCTTTTGATTATTTAGGATTTTTTTTGTTGAACACTTTATATATTATATATAAATACGTTTAAGTTTCTACATTAACACTTTATATATTAAGTATAAATAAATACTTTTGGGGCAAGGGCGGATCCAGAGGCTTTTTAAGCCCGGGCACAATTAAGTCCGGACACTGAAGTTGAGATCAAGTCCGGGCACAAATTCACTAAAACTCACTAAAATAACATTAAAAACTAATTTTTCGTTACAAAAATAACTAAAAATACACTAAATTTTGTGTTTTTAGAAAATCTTGCCCGAGCTTGCCCATGAGTGGCTCTGCCACTGTTTTGGGGTACAGAGAACAAAGAACGGGAAATTTTTCATAGAGGATCAAGGATAAAAAAATTTCAACAAATAGGATAAAATGGACTCTAAAAATTTCACAGAGAGTCAAGGGAGCAAGTAATACTTGCGCTCCTAAGAGGATTTATTTTTCCCTGATTCTCAGGCATTTTTGCAGGAGATTTAGCAGTTGTGGGAGCCACACATAGGGGCGCAAGTAATAGTTGCACCCCTGATGAGCTGCTTAAAAAAAGGTCATGTTAATAATAAAAAAAATTAGTAAAAAAATTATAATATGAATAATATTAATAATAGTAATTATTAATACTTATGATTATAGTAATAATGATAATATTGACAATATTAGTAATAAAATATGTTAATAATAGAAGTTAAAGAAATAAATATAAAATTAATAAAAGAAGTTAAAGAAATAAATACAAAAGGTATAAAAATTGTGCTCATTATAATAATAATGACAATATTGATACATTTATTAATAACAAAATTAATAGTAATAATACAAAAAATAATAAGAAGTTCAAAACTTTATTAATAATTATTGAAAACAAATAAATAGTAATAATACTGAAAATATAGTAACAGGTTTAGGACATATACAAGTAGAATAAGAGTCTCAAACTACAAGAAATATAAAATGATCTTGTGGCAGGAGAATTTGGTTAGAGGCGTTGGGGTTAAGAGAAGGCATGGGTTCGAATCCCTCTGCTGGATCATTTTTCATTTACCTTAGGGGCACAAGTAATGATCACGCCCCTAACAAGATTCCATTTTTTCTGACGTGTGCAGTTTGCACGAGGTTTTGCAAGTGAGGGGCCAGCTATCCCCTACACTTGCGCTCTTGATGTGTACAATTGGTGTTTTTTCATCCAGAGAGCTTGCACATGTGGGTAATATGGTAAAAATATATACCAATAGTCTCCTTTCTCTTCTTCTCCAAATATAATCCTCTGCTTATCCCTTCTTTCCAAAAAAATCCACTTCCTCTCCACAAACTCTAAAATAAATTTCACAATTCTCTTCCAAAACCTCACCCACATAATGTTTATTGTTAGTTTTTACACCGGTGGATCTATCCAAAACGATCCACATGGTGTTCATTACTCCAAAAAAAGCTACATGTAGTTTTACGGTGCATGAGGACATAACACTCGATGAATTGGAGACGGAGCTCTACCGATGGATGGGAATTTCGAGTTCAACACATGGTATAGAGATGTCAGCAAGGTTCAATGTTGGATTACAACTCACTCCTCTGGTAATGTTCTATATTGAGTTACAACTTTTGAGTAACGATAATTGGAACTTATGGTGAACCATTCAGTCCAGTCGGGTACTTTTGCAATGATTGAATTATACGTAGAGCCAAAAGTTCTTGGAAATACAACAAATCAAGGTTGTGCGAGTGGTAGTCGAGCTCATGAAACTCTAAACCAAGGTTGTGCGAGTGGTAGTCAAGCTCATGGAACCCGAAACCAATATGTTGAACCAAATGCAACCTCAAATAGAAATCAATCGGTTCCAAAAGAAGAAGGGGATTTCGAGGATTTGGAATTTTATATTGGATTGGATGATATTAACCTGGCGAAATGGGTTGAGATTGAACTAAGCCAAGATGCAACTCCAATTGGCAACACGTGTGGTAATGATGGTTTCATGAATATGGATTTCATACCTTTCGAAGATTCTAATTATAACAACATGACCATAACAACATGACCACCCAAGATGGACACATCTTTCATCGATATTATTCAAGGCATATATGTCAAAATTTCACAAAATATTTACAAACAAAAAATCAACACCGATTTTGAGTTTTGAGTCAAGCAATGAAACCAAATCAAAAGAGAAAGTTTCTCATTAGGCTCGAACGTATTAGCAAAAAATGCCTCGACGTGGCAACATGGCTTGAGGATATCGGTAGGGATCCTAACTATGTCGATAAAAACAATCCACCGTGATATGATTTATGGGCTCTTTCATTCGACGAGGGAGGTCGTAGATTGGGGATGATGCCAACAAATAGACCGGAGTCTTTTAGAAATTGCATGTGTTATTTTTTTTAGGCAAGATATGAACCTTTTTTTTAATGTGTTATCTTTTGTGGACTTTCTTGTAGGATATATTGTACTATTTATGGAGCTTAATGTATTTTTTTATTAAGCTTGATTGTAGGATTAAATCAATATTTTATTTGGTTCAGATACTCATTTAATTTTGTTAATTGTGATGGTACCATAGGTGCAAAAAAAGAGGTAAATGTTTCCAAATGTTAGGGGCGCAACTATTATTTGCGTCCCAGGTAGGATCTCAAATGGGCATCTTCTTTGGAAATTCCAGATCAACTTCTCACATCAGGGATGCAAGTACTACTTGCGCCCAAACAATTCACAAAAAAGGTTCAATAGGGGGTTCGAACCCATGCTCTCTTAAGCCTAGTGCCTCTAACCAAATCTCCCTGCTACTAGACCATTTTATATTTCTCATAAAGTTTGAGACAAATATCCTACTTGTATATGTCCTAAACTTCTTACTACATTCAAAACTTCTTACTAATTTTTATTTTATTACTATTAATTTGTTTTTAAAAATAATTAATAATTTATTATTATTATCATTAATATTATAATCATTTTAAATTTCTTAGTAATTCATCTTAATAATTTGTATTTAATATTACTATTTTGTATTTAATATTTTTTGTGTTTAGCATAATTTGTATTTAATATTATTAATTATTTATTTATATTACTATTATTAACATTAACAGTAAAATATATTTTGTTTATTTTCTTCTATATTGTTTATTTTATTGTTTCTTCTATATTTTGTTTTATTTTGAATCGTTATTATTTTTGGTAAATGTTTTATTAAGTTTAATAAACTTAATCATGTTTTTTTTCATATAGAATTTTAGAGGCGCAACTATTACTTGCGCCCCTAAGTGTGGGCCTCACAATTGGTAAATCTCATGTAAAAGTGCCTAAGAATCAGGAAAAAACGAATTAGTCATTTAGGAAACAAGAGAAATGAATTGGTCACATCAGGGGCACAAGTACTACTTGGCCCTTTATGAAAATTTTAGGTTCCATTTGACTCTATCTCTTGAAATTTTTGAATCGTTGGCCCTCTATGAAAATTTTCCCAAAGAACGTGAGGCGCGAGATCAATTTCTCCTTTTCTTTCTAAATTGTGAGTCGCCAAAGATGTACAAAAATTAGTCATTTAGGAAACAAGAGAAATGATAAAAAATAACACAAAAGAAACATTTTGCGTAGGGCTGTACACAAAAACTCGTAACCCATTCGACCCGTTTTTTATTAGATTGAGATATTATCGGGTTGGATACGAGTTTTGATTTTGATTAACTCGTTATTATGGGTTGGGTTATGAGTTTGCTCTTGATAACCCGGCTAAATCCGAACCCGGTTGTTTACTCATATCTTCTTAAATTTGCAACATCATTTGCTATTATTTATACAAGGTATAGAAGTTTTAATATTGATGGTTGCAGAATAAGAAAAGAAATCATAAAAAATGATAGGCCAAACTTGTTTTTTAAAAGCAAGAAATGATAATATAAAACCTCATTTTGGACATTTTTTGTAATTAAAATTTTACATTTATTTTTTCTTTGCTTAAGTTACTACATAAAGTCAATATATACTTTGCATAGTAAGAATTCAAACTAAAATTAACTAATCTCTAAATATAATTTAGAAGAAAAATATTAAATTATTTTTATTTTATTTTTGTTGTTATTTTTTATACACAATCGAAATTACAATCCGCATAACTCGTATAACCCGTAAAAACTCATATATAAAAAATAGATGAGTTGGGTTGGGTTTCGGGTGGGTTAGCTAAAGAATTTTTTTAACCCGATTATATCGGGTTGGGTTGAAATTTTGATTAAAAAGCATTGACCCGCCCGTTGTACACCTCTAAATTTGATAGACGGTTAAAATTTCGATTTATCATGCTCAATAATTTCTTTTATCAAAATTTCCTCGGATACAATTTTTTTCTCTTTTTGGAGTTTTTTAAGTATGTGTTTCGAATTTTTTTTAAAATGACCTCAAAATAGTAATAAAATAAAATGTTTATCCATAAATGTATGACACTTTAAAAAATCCGAAACACACTTAAAAAATTCTAAAAATAAAAAAAAATTGTTTCCAAGGAGATTTTGATATAAAGACATTATTGAGCATGATATATCGAAATTTTAGCTATCTATTTGTGAGATTTGACGACCAAAATACGGAGGGCGTTGTGCTTGACCAGCCACCGTAGCCTTACTATATATATATAAAAAATTGTGCTACTATACTTTGCAAAGTGCGTCAAAACGCTATTCTTTCCCACATTTATATATTTGAAAATTTGGTAACTTATTCTTAATGATTTGTTTACAAAAGAACCATAAAAAGGATATATATAAGGCTAATTTTGCTATGATCAAAATAAACTTAAATGCACTATTATTAATGCATATTTGTGTTTAAAATTTTGGTCCATAAAAACCCACTCTATATATATTCCCACTAAAACAAGGAACAAGATTCTCGTGTTGGATGTATCTCTAATTTGATTTATGAACTTAATATAATAACGTCACAAATATGCATCTAACATTTTTCTTAGTATTTGTGATTATTTAGCAACTAGAATATGAAAAGAAATTGAGCATAATTAAATCAAGTCAATATCAATTCTGAAGACTATAGAATTGGTTTTAGTAGTAATGAGATGTATGTATAAGTAGGGGTGTTCAAATCGTCGGTTCGGTTAAAATACAAATAAATTAAGAAAATCGAATTTTTCAATTTTCAAAATTCTAACCAAACCAACCGAACTAAATTTGTCAACCGAATTAACAGAACCAAAGTAAATTTTTGGTAGGTTTGGTTGAACCAAATAAAATTTTAAAATAACAAACATACATAAATAAATTAAATTACGACATGAAATGCATATAAAAAATTTGGAGATATACATGAATTGTTGACAATCAATTTCATACAAAATATGTTAATGTTTTCAAAATATTCAAACCAAAATATTTTCATTTTAAGTTAAAAAGTCAATATATTCAGTTGGTTCGGTTTAGTCGATTTTGAAAATTACAAACCAAACCAAATATAAAAAACCGAAGTAATTCAAAAGTTTAACTGGATCGATCCATTTAAACTGAAAAAATGAACCATTAAATTCAAAATTTATTGGTTCGGTTCAAAACCAAATAAATCGAACCATTTGAACAAATAAATCGAACCATTTGAACACTTCTATATATGTATAGACGTACTCCTTTCCACTCCACAATATTATTCATGAATCCTATGGTGTGCGCGTCAGTGACACTACGAACGGACTTTGATGGTACTTCAGTGTACATCAATAAGTTTATCAACGAAGTCTAAGATCCAGCGTCATTCATTTTGCTGCCATATATTGAGGGGTAACAATATTTAAACTCTTAATTATACAATTTTTATATATATGTGACTATTATGCTTATTGTATCTATTATGTATGTTTTTTTTGTATTTATTGGTTGAATTGCAGCAATCATTGGTTTCTGATTGTGTTACAAATCTCGACTGCAATGGGTTGGCTCGTCGATTCGATAGATCGGGGCCATAATGCAGATCGCATCACGAGCGACCCATTAGATATATATTCATGTCTAAATACGTAAGATTTCCTTTCTTTTAGAACATTTTCAACATACATGTGATACTTAAGTCCAAATTCAATTTGTACACAAAATAATGAGATTAACTTCTATTTAATTCATTTACAGGGCCCTCAGAACACGTTACATCTGCCACCGGGTGAATAAGAAAGAGGGATATTTTAGATGGACCAAGCTTAAGGTACGTGACTATATCAAACTATTTTAATTAGAGTTTAGGGTTTAAGATAGTAGGGTTCAGAGTTTACAAAATTAGGGTTTAGAGTTTATAAATTGGGGTTTAGGGTTTACAAATTATAGTTTAGGCTTTACAAATTAGGATTTAGGGTTTAAGACGTGATAATCTAAAACTGTTTTGTTGTACTTTTTTAGGGCTCGAAGCAAGTCGGTAGTTGGGAATGTGGATACTACGTTATGATGGCGATGCAATAGATAATCAATGCTGTTGCTGTGCAAAATAAGCTGCCAAATGTATGAAAATCTGATAACTTGGATTACACTAATCGAATTAGTGATATTTTACTTTGTTCTTTATTTTCATTTTCTGTTAAGCTCAACTTTCGTCTTTAACGACTTATCTTTTAAATATTGCATTTAATAAGTTTTATCTTTGAGTGTAGAATATCGAGCATATAGACATGAAGACATGAGGTCGTTGAAAGAAATGATTGCTACATATATTAGAAAACATATTTGAAAGGTACTTAATCACTTTTTTGTTGCTTAACTCAATCTCATTCATCAATCAAATTTCCATGTATTTGATGCATTAGTTATCTAATAAGTTTATATTTTTAGTTGCAAATTTTGATCGTGAGTATGAATGGAGACTTTTTAGGTCATGTGGTTGTGTTAGAGAGTTATTTCATACGGCGTTTGTGTTGTAATGTGATTGACTTTGTATTGAATTTGATACATTTTGAAATATCATAGAATATTTATGTAAATTTGCAGGTTTAAATTAGTTTGTTTACAATTATTATATTTTATGCAATTATATGTGTTGGTTGTTTTGTTATTAATGCTATTGTGTATCAGCAATTATTGTTGTTGATGCTGATGTGTATATGATCAGCAATTTGGCTGGCAATATTGGGCTGGCCATAGAAAATCCAACGTTGCTGGAAAAAAAATAGTAGAATTAATGTCGGTTGGTACAAACAATCCGGCAATTAATGTGCCAATTTGTTACCGGATGCCAGCAAAAAATCAAGAATAATATTCTCATTGTTACCGGATTTTTGGTAAAAACCGGCAATAAAAAGCTCTATTGTTGCCGATTATTAGCTTAAAAACCGGCAATAAAAGCTGACCCTCTATTACAGGTTCCTATAGTATTAACACCCCCCATTAATGTCGGTAGGATATCCGACAATAAAGTCCCTAAAAATTCGGAAATAAAACCATTTTTTGTGGTAGTGTATGTAAAGTTGGTTGAAGGATAGCGCAAAGATCATAGGGGTGCAAAATAGTCAAAACATGACAGAATATTATGACCAAGTATTGAGAATTCAAAACATCAATAAAATTCACATAACACAAATGCCAAGTCTTGTTAACACATGAATGAATGCAACTAACGAGTTAGAATCGGTTTAGCACTAACATGTATAATTGTTGCACCATCTATATATTGTCTTCATGCAATGTATCATATTTCTAAAGATCTACAAAATGCAACTTCAGAATAACAAAAAGAATAGTTACAAACAAATTAAACAAGCCCCAAATAGTGTCTCGTACGTGTAAAATAAATAAGAACTCGTGAGAATTTATTCCCAACTTCAACAAAGAAAAAGATCTGTATTGAAAACTATTTTAAGTGCAACCAATTACATTAAAAAAAAATTCAACAAAGCGTTTTTGCACCAAATGCTTTGCTTTGCATTTGAGCCCTCCATAGTGGCATTTTATTATTCACTATGAACAAAGAAGTTTTAATTGTTCATGTTTAATTTGATAGATTGCATTAAATTGAATATCTCTAATGGTACACTGCTGGATACATAGATGGTATATTCATTAATTTGCATAAATTGAATATGTTATGAAAATTCAAACTGCATTGTAAAGTTAGTATTGTTAATTAAACTATTTTTTGTTTGATAATTTGCAAAACAAATCAGTACTAATCTTGCACAATTAAGTTTTGCTGAGTTGCAGGTTTAAACATGTACAATTGAGCATAGCAAAGGCTCCCAATAGCAATGTACAAGTCAAGAGGAGCATGATGTAGCAAGCAGAACAAAGTCTCACAGAGGCTTCCGTTACTATAACGCAAGCAAACTCGTCATAATGGTTCCCCTATCCGTCCCAACGAATTCCAAAGGCATTGTAACGGGTTTCCAAGGAGAAGAGGTAAACAAGTCAGTGCAGAGAAGGTTTTGACAAAGAGTTGTGTTACTGTAATGCAACCAGACTCGTCAACGGGTTCCTCATCCGTCACAACAAGTTCCTGAAGAATTGGGCCTAGATGTCAGTCAGAGATGCAGACAAGAGCATTTCTGAAAAGGTGCAAACCCATCACAACGGATTTCATAATGGGTTTGTTAATTCCTGTAACGAAAGCATTAACCCTGATTCAAGATTTCAAGACTTCAAGATGTGCTCTGTTTATATAAACTTGGTACCAGCATTCTAGCAGACTAAGAAAGTCATCTCCCAAGTTTAGAAGCATATTTAGAGCATCTGAAAGAGCACTAAAGCTTTTTCCTTCAAGCATCCACACCTGAGAGAGTGATTTGGATAGCTAGCTATCACTAAAAAAAAGAAACAATTTGCACACCAGATCTTTTGAGACTTGTACATTGGTTATCTTCCGTTGTAAATGTCGGGTTAGCAAAAGATAAGTTAAAACTTGTTGTAGAGATAGGAGACGCACTCCATTTTTCTTCAACCAATCTACACCACTTATTATTATTTAATACAAGACGTGGAAGATTTAATATTTTTTACTCCTCAGCACATTTATGACTTGATATGACTTGATACCCATTGTAATATATACTTTAAATTACACCATTTTCTTTGGTAATACTCATCGTATAACAACAACGTTTTTTAAAAGTTTTTGCTACTTACGTGGCTAGCCCAAAATTAACACTAATAATTTATATATATATACACACACACAGCCTGATGTACACAACAATTAATAAAACATCCAGATCATGTCATTCATATTAATCAAACATGATTACACATGCATCCAGATCATGCAATACATCAAAAGTACCACATTAATAAATAGTTAAGTAATTAATAATAATATACATGACATCAATTAAACCAAAATAATTACATATCTAGTAGGATTACAATATTCTTTCATGTGATGACTCTCCTTGTATTATACAATTATCATTTTCAATTCCTCTCATATCTCATTAATTCGCTACGAATCGAGTGATGACTATCCTTGTATTATACAATCACCATTTCCAATTTCTCCCATACCTCGTTAATTCGATAATCCCTATAGAAACACAAAGTACAAACTTAGACAAATAACAAACAATTAGTACTACAATTCACAGTAAATGCCAAAGGAAAAGTAGATTAAATAACCTCTTTTTAGGCTTATAGAATCTGTTTCTCCATTTTAGTTTGCAAGTCAAAACAAAAAAATAAAATCATAATTACGCATCAATTTGCTCAAAAGAGTACTTCTATTTCCAATTCCTTCCATGCATCATTATTTCGCTATGAATCTAGTGACCGGCTAGATGTTTCTCCATCTTTTTCTTTTCCTCTTTTATGTTGGCTAGCTATTTGTCCATCTTTTTTGGAGGAGCAATCACTCTCTTTCTTCACAAATATATTGATAATGCATTATGATCACCCGATCAAATACAGTCAAATCATGATCCTTTATTCTTTCGTATTAATTTTTTTGTCACGTAATATCTGTTAATTAATGTCAAGCGTAGGAATGTGTTATCCTTGACCATTAATTATTTTCTTGATCCTCAGTGCATAATTTTTTATATGTGATCATCTCATAATCATACATGCATGCATAGTTGTTGATTGCATCAAGGGGCCAAAAGATATCACTAATTTCATAAGAAATAAGACGGACAAATATAACTTGTTGACTATTCATAGTTCCTAGCATTATTAATGTATATCCAAATATAACTTGTTGACTATAATTTACCTTTATAGTCCTCGATTAAAAGCAATATTTGATAATTTCACAAAATATATATTAATTATCTAGAATTATGAATATCTTAGATAATAGAATTAATACTTATTCATGACTTAGCTGATGACACAAACACAATCCATACAATAAGTCGATGTGGGTCATGTCCAATATCATGCACCCCGTACGTGTATATTTATGTGATTTAATAGATACCACGTATCAGTAATATGTGAAACATGATCACGCATTAATCCATATACTAGTATATATATAATCATCCAGTGTGTGCTAATGATATAAGACAACAAACCATTAAGAGTACCATCACAAATGATTGGTCCTCTATGTCACTTATCCAACAGTTATAGCTAGGGGTGTCAACGGTTAAACATTTAACAGTTTAACCATTTTGTTTCGTCTGAAACAAAACGGTAAACGCAATAATTTTCTGTTTTGTTTAATAAACGAAGCGTTCAATGCAAATTTCAGGTGTTTCATCTATTAGAACGAAATGGAAACGCAAATCAACTGTTATGTATTGTTTATTTTGTTGTTCCGTTTAACATTCTACGAGTATATAATACCTTTGATTGTAGAGATGCTGGCGGAGAGATAGAGGCATGTTTGGGTTAAAAAGCAAACCCTAGCCGTCTCGCTCTATCTTTCTCTTCTCTCCGTCTTCTTCCCTCTCTCACTCGGACACTGTCTTTCTCTCCATCTGGCACTCTTTCCTAGCAATTCTCGGTTGAAGTACTCGATTGTCGATCGATGAGTGACGTGGCCAGACCTATTTGGTCCCCTTTCCTGAGACCCTAATCATTTTTCGTCCCCTTTGCCTCTTGATTTTGGCGATATATCCCTGATATCACAGCTTGATTGTATCATTTCCAGTTCCAACCATCTAGATCTAGTGTACTTAAAAGATTTAGTAGGATTGAGCATTGAAAGGTTGAAGAAAGGTTATTATTTCATTGCTAGAAGCCTACAATGCTAGGTGACTGAGAAGCATGTGACTAGATCGTGATCAGGACCTTTTGCCTTCTGATAGATCATTATGCTTGGCTATATAAGCATCTTTGAAGGAAAAGAAAATAGTTGAAAGAAAGAAATGTTTTTTATTTGCATGCATGCATGCTTTAGTGACATGATTGGGCCAAACATTGATTGTGCATAGAGTTGTTTTTGAGCCTGATGTGTCGTTAGAAGATGAGTATGTTTTTTTATTAAAGGTTTACTAGCTTATTGACACTTGTTTACATGAATATACTTGTTGTCTTACTGGCTTACTTGCATGTTTACTGGTTTGCTCGCTTACTAGCTTACTTGCATGCTTGCTTGCATTGGTTTACTGGCTTACTTGCATGCTTACTTGCATTGGTTTACTGACTTACTGGTTTACTTGCTGGCACGTGCTTACTTGGGACCAAACAGTCGTACTATCATGTGTTTACTGTTATAGTTGTTATAACATGTTTACTGCATGATAGTATGACTATTGTGGTCCAAAGTGGATGTTTACTGTATGATAGTATGTTTACTTTCTTACTGGCTAACCGACACTTGAAATTATAGCATGGGGTAGATCCAAACATTACCCAAGAAGAGATTCAAAGAATTGAAAATTGATGCTACAACTCAAGACCCTGACGCAATAGCAACTGCACTTGAAGGTCCCACCAGAAAGAGAAAACAGAGAGAAAAAATGATCTCTGAGGTATGAGACCATTTCATAAGGGGTTCACTTAAACCTGATGGTTTCTATGATGCTACCTACAAATATTGTGCGCATGTTTATTAGATGGGAAATTCAAAGAGCACAGGCTCATTGAAACATCACTAGACCAAGGATTGCAAGAAAAGGCCTTCCTTAAAGCCAAAAACTGCTGCATTGTAGATGTTGCTGCAGTTTGGCTTGACATTAGGCACTTGATTACTTGTTTGATTACTTGCACTTGATTACTTGTTTGATTACTTGCACTTGATTACTTGTTTGATTACTTGCACTTGATTACTTGTTTGATTACTTGCACTTGATTACTTGCTTGCTTGCTTGATTGTTGGCACTAAATAGTTGCTTGATTACTTACTTGCTTGCTTATAGTTGCTTGCTTGATTACTTGCTTTCTTATAGTTGCTTGCTTGATTACTTACTTGTTTGCTTCCTTGCTTGATTACTAGCACTAAATGGTTTCTTTATTACTTGCTTGCTTATTGTTCTGATGGATAAGAAAATGTTGCCTAAGTGGGACAAGAATTGGACCACTAGTAATACCATATTGGCCATGACTTGTGCTCTAGATCTAAGGTGCAAGTTGGTAATTGTAGAGTATTATTTTTAAATGATATATCATGAGAACTGTGAAAGGTTTATTTCAAACTTAAAAGTTTGCATGAATGAATTGTACAAGAAGTATTCAGAGGCACACTCCAAATCAGTACAGAACCAAGCTAGTAGATCATCACAGGCTGGGAGGTATATAATATTATGTCACACTTTTATTCAATTAATTTACTTTTATTCAATTCATTTACTTATTCAATATTCTAAAATACTTGTATGGTTTTCTTTGTTTGTTTAGCAGGCCTAGTGCATCAGGAAGTGTGAGTGATCTAAGGGTTGGACTGAAGACTTACATAACTAGCAAGAAGAGCCATGAACAACTTGTGAAATCAGAGCTTGAAGAATACCTTGCTGAGCCATTGGATGATGTCAGCTTGGAGGAAGAGTTTGATATTCTAACATGATGAAAGATGAAGTTCCCTAAATATTCAGTGATAGCTCGGATGACCCGAGACATTCTGATTGTCCCAATATCAATTGTGGCACTTGAGTGCACATTCAACACTAGTGGAAGAATATTATCACCAGTTAGGAACTCTTTGAATAATGAGAGCATTGATGCTCTCATATATGCTCAGGATTGATTGCGTGCTTGCGTCACTCGAAAGTTAAATATTAACTTTTATTCTTTACACTTTTTCTTTCTACTTTTTGGGTAACTTAAATATTAACTTGTTGTGTTCATTTGCAGAGAATGGTGGATGCATAGGTGATCCACTATGGTCCAGTGATGAAGTGGCATCGGATGATCCCATATGTGATAGTGGAGCATGACATGTTGTTGAGCTTCTCACAATGTCACTATGTTAGTACTAATTCTCTGTTGGGCACCTTATTTTGACAGTGTAGTTGGATACTTGGGTAGTTGCTTGCTTGTCAGTATGTAGTATGTCAAATTACCTAATAAGATGAAGTCTGGAATGATATTAATTTACTAGTTCATCTCTTTGGCTCATTGGATCTCAAGTTGTGATTCTTTAATGATGATGAATGAGTTTATTATATTTTAAATGCTTTTTCTTAGCCTTTGGTTGAGATTGGTTAATCTGAGAAGATAGCAGAGATCCAGATTGAGCTTGAGTTCTAGGTTAGTGTTGTTAGGTATTTTGATGTTAGGAGGTTCATTTTATAATTTATGAAGTTCTAGATTAAATGTGTGTATGTTGTACTTTTGTAAGTTGATGTTTTAATTGAAATATATGTTTCAAGTTATTTTACAATTGCTGGATGTTTTAATATATGTTTCAAGTAAACCATTTTGTGCGTTTTTTACATTTATAATGTTTTTAACGTTTATTTTTTGCAAGTCACGCGAAACAAAAATTAAGCATTTTGATCGTTTAAACGTTTAACTTTAATGCAATGTTTAGCGAAACAAAATTTTCTTACGTTAAATTAACGAAACGTTAATGCAAATTAATTTGTGACCATTTTTTTAAAAGAAACGTAAATGCAAAATCCCATTTGTGTAACTATTTCGTTCGTTTGACACCCCTAGTTATAAAGGGTATGAGTTTGAAAACTAGCCGTTGGAAAGTCAGGTGACTTTTGACTAGTCAAAGCAACACAAATATTTAAACCTTCTTCTTCTCTGACCTTTACCATTCCAACACAAGAGCAAAATTTCTCTCTCTAGCAGTTATTTTGAGATCTTCTACTCCAAGAAAACATTGAACAATCATGAACGACTTTATTCTCCCATTAAACTCATCCAAAATGATTCTCTCAATCATTATTGCTCTCATATTCCTCATGGCTCCACCAAGTCCACCAAAATAGAAGAAAATGGTGGCAAAGAAGAAAGTGCACCCTAATCGGAAAACGATTCATCTTGAACAAGGAAAAGGATCTAGAGAAAATCTTAATCTGGAATGTGAATGGTCACTCCGGCCGAGAAGAGCAAATCTTGAAAAGTCTTGAGAAGAATCCTCAAGATTTATTGGACGACAAGACCGTTGGGATCTCATCGACCAATCGATACTTATTCCGAATGTCCAAGAATTTCAACAATTTTTGTAGTAAGTATGAGAATTGTACGATCTCCAAACCCTTCTATTTCAAAAACCAATGAGGATAATACAATGGATGGTGAACCATGGGAAAAAATCCAAGATTATTTGAATTTTGGCAACGACAATCAATTATTGAGTGTGATCTTATTTATCAAGAGTTGCCAATTCAAGTCCTATATGCCAATATGAAACCTACAAACCAATCATGGGACGTTACAACTTACATATATGATCAAGAGATATCAATAACCGTAGATACATTGTGTGAACCATTTGGTATTACCAACGTAGGAGAAGAAGTATACTCATTCAAGGTTTCACCGACTAATGCAAATCATTATGAATATAAGATGTGGTTTGGGGAGAATAAACTGGAAGAAAACTAATCGTAACTCATTTCCCAGACATATATCAATTAGCATTTCTCTTCATCAATAATATTGTTATCCCCAAGAGAAAAATCAAAACTAATTTGAAAATGAATGTCATGTATTGCCATAGACATTTAATTTGTTATAATAAAATAATCCAAATCTCGTATATTATCCTAAACCATATGAGGTATGCTCTATCAAGTGGGAGAAAATCGTTGCCCTATCCTCATCTTTTTAGCACAATAATAACCCAAGTCGGGCTAAATTCTCCAAGAAATCCTCATCAGACTTTCAAATTCGAGAATAATGTTGATAATTTGGATACAATTGGGTGGCTTAAAAGTGGACATTTTTGTTTTCTAGTAAGAAGTACAAAATAAATGAATGGATCTTGGCCTCCAATGTTTTATCAAACCAATGTGAATCCGGATAGGGACTTTGATTCCAAAATGGATATTCAAGTACCAGAACATAGGAGATATGAAGCAACCTCATCCAATCCACCACTCTCTCCTTGAAGATCGAAACCAAGACAATATGTTGAACCTGAGCAACAACCTCAACAACAACAACAACAACAACAATCCGAATCTTTTCCTAGACCTCCAAGACCTACTAGAGTGACAATTGAAAATGTGCACCAAATCTCTCAACAAATATATGATCTTACCGTGCATAAGAAGAAATATTATAGAGGAGTCGATGCTAGATGTGAAGAAATTGAGGTCTTTCATGAGCAATATCATACATCTTGACAAGAAATATTTGGATTTTGGGAACCATTACATGAGAGAGATGACATGTGAAATGAAGTTTGTGAGAGAGTGAATTTAGTTTTTATTTTAGAACTTAAATTTGTTATGCTCTAGTAAAAAATTGTGTGTTATACTTTTCATGACTCATGTTATGTATGTATTTGCTTGGATGATTTTAGTTATATGCTTACATTTTATCTTATATCTCTTAATTGCATATGCTTCTCATTTATGATTGTGTGCTTTGAATTATCATAGTATAATTGCTTATGAAATTTAAGTGGAGCATACATCAAAATGTCAATGCTAACTTGTCAAATTTAACTCGTGACTATTTTGAGAGGGAGCTTTATATCTTGATTTGTAATTGATATTATATGCTTACATTTAGGAGGATGAATTAAATTTAAATTGAGCCTTTTGCCAAATATTACAAAAAGGGAGAGAAATATAGTTATGTAGTGCATGAATTTGATATGCACTAACATAGGATTTGCAAATTGTCAAGAGGAGAAGTTTGTTAACTTAAACTCTTCTTTGGTTTGCAATTTGCAAAATAAATCCGTACTAACCTTGCATAATTGAGTTTTGGTGAGTTGCGGGTTTAAACAGGTACAATTGAGCATAGTAAAGGATCTCAATAGCATGTACAAGTCAAGATGAGCATAATGACATGAGTAGCAAGGAGAACAGAGTCTCACATATGCTTTCATTACTGTAACGCAAGCAAACCCATCATAAAGGGTCCCCAACCCATCACAACAGGCCCTAAAGGCATTGTAATGGGTTCCCAAGGAGAAGAGGTCAAGAAGGCAGTGCAGAGAAGAATTTTGACAGAGAGTTATGTTATGTAACGCAACCAAACCTATCACAACGGTTTGCCAACTCATCACAACGGGTTACTCCCCGTCACAACAGGTTCCTGAAGAATTTGGCCCAAAAGTCAGTCAGAGACGCAGACAAGGGCATTTCTAGAAATGTGCACACCCGTCACAACAGGTTTCATAACAGGTTGGTTAATTCCTTTAATGAAGCAACCCTGATTTAAGATTTCAAGACTTCAAGATGTGTTCTCCCGGTATAAACTTGGTACCAGTGTCCCAACAAATTAAGAAAGTCATCCCGAAGTTTTCAAGCACACTTAGAGCATCTGAAATAGCACTGAAGCCTTCTCCATCAAGCATCCACACCTGAAAATGTGTTTAGGATAGCTAGCTATTGTCTAATTATCGATTCGTGATAACTCTTATTTGTATTTTGGTTTGGTGATCTATCTTATGTTGTCAAGTAGATCATTATTATTTTGGATTGTGTTGTAAACCAAGACCGTTATTTTTCAAGCTTGGTGTGGCTCCTTTTTGTAAAACAGTTGTGATTTAGTGAATCGGTCCCGGATCATTTTCAAGCACACTTATATCACGTATCTCTTTGCTCTCCTGCTCTTACACTTTACTAGCTTTGCATTACTTACTTAAATTGCACCAAACTTTGCATTGCTAGATGATTAAGATATAAAAATAGAAATTGTTATTACCAAAGAAACACTTCTACATCATATTCTTGCTATCCTTTTAGAAATATCAAGTATTTGCATCAAGTTTGATCACTTTTAATATATACATGAATTAATGCACAATGAGATCATTTCATAAACATAGGATCTCTTTGTCAATTTCTAAAATAGCGTTAGAAAAAATGTGAAAATAGTAAATATAGAATAGTAAACAAAAAAGTGTTTTTTCAGGGGAAAGCACATGCACTTCAATTAATCCGTAATGTATGTTTGAAATGTATCGTGTGAATTTTAATGCATTCGAATGATATAAATTGTTTGGAGCATCTAGAAAGTACTTAAAATGATGTACATAACTATACTATTAATTACAAAGTATCATTTTTCATCGCCCTTCAGCTATTTTGTGTATTTGGTTGTAATACCAAAATAGTATTCTATTATATATCTTTTTCTTCCTCTATTATGTGTTTGGAAATATACAACGAATACAATAACTACCCTTTTCTTCCTTTTGTTATTATTCTTAGAGGAGGATCACTTGACAACTTATTTTGATAATTTTGACAATGAAAGTTCAAATTAATTGATAAAAATATACTTAAAATAAAAAGTATATACGCGTATTTTTCAACTCATAGAATAACTGTGTTTTCAATTTAGTGTGATTTGAGTGTCATTTAATGTCACAAGGACCATCAAATAGTAATCGTTAAAAAATTACATTAAGCTTGATGAATTTTGATGGAGTATGGAAGACACTCAAATCAAACCTAATAAAAAACACAGCTAATTAAACCCAAGAATACGCCTATTTTTTATTTTAAATATTTTTTATGAATTAATTTGAATTTTTAGTATCAAGATTTTTAAAATAAACATTATCAAGCAAAATAAGCATTATCAAGCGATCTCTCTCCTTATGCCAAAACTATTAGAATTTTTCATTAATTTCACTTTTGTTCGTGTTAAATTATGAAGTTATAACGTTACCAATCAATTCTAATCATGCGCATATCCAGATGTCATAAAAATATGCATACTAAAAATAAAATACACCTGTATAGTGCTTATTATTAGCTCATTAGCTGTAACCGGATGCACTCTCTTGGAATAATCATCTTTTTGTGATAATTAAATTATCAATTATACTTCAAAAAAGACAGGAAAGAACAATGACACTTGTCATTTTTTAAACAGATGCTTGATCAGTATCTTTTTTCTGATCAAGCCGTACGAGCTATCAATGGTTTCGGCATTTCTTTTGTTGCAAAAAAGTAAAAAACACATCGGATAAAAGGACAATAAATAAAGCAATAAGGATTGGGAAGCGACGAGAGCTATAATGATAAAAAAATCGAAGCATATAAGAAACATAATAAGG
>CAXKVX010003309.1:0-51835 GCA_964058865.1 Eleocharis quinqueflora
AGTGAGTCTTCTATGGAAAAAAAAATTAAACTCAAATTAATTGTATTCGTTGATCATCATTAATAATTATACAATTAAGTTGATTTTGCATCGATAATAGTGAAATCAAGTTAATTTTGATTCATAGCAGAATTTGTCAAAAATAATTTCTTTATAACTTCAAAAATAAAATAACAAATTGAACATTAAGCATACAAAATGAATGATTTGTAAAAAATCATTCCGAAAAAGGCCTTTTGCGGTTGTCAACATAATTTATCTCATTCCAACATGCGTTATGTTTGTGAAATTAATGAGAGTAAAGTGAAAATGAACAATGAAAACAAGGGTTAGAGTTAGGTATTTCATGAATGCGCAATTTTATTGTGCATTCATGATTGAAACTATTATATCAATAAATTAAACTCTCTATTTTCTTAAATTACATGAGGAGAAAAAATATAAATAATTAAATTGTAAGGAAAAAATGCAATTAATTCATTCAATAGTTTAAATCATGATCAAAATGATGCACACATAATTGTACCTAATGAATGGCTGTCGCTTATCATGTTTGCCCCCCCCCCCCCCCCCCCCACACACACACACACACACTAGTTATGCATGTGGACCCCGCTCCATTACGCTTTTTTTTTAACTTTCACATTTTTATTAGCTATTAAAAGATACTCATAACTCGTCACTTTCTTTACCTTCAAAAAATAAAAGTTTAGTTAAATATCAATCATCTGACCAAATTTCTTTAATCTCATTGAATATTTTCGAATGTTCTGAAAACTCAACCTTAATTATTTCTTTCCTCAAATTAAGGACAAAATTCTAGTTACTTTCAGCATGAAAACCGCTACCAGTAAACCTGCATCTTGACTGAACAGTGAACACTTCAAACCTTATAAATAAAATGTTCCCAATGAATCTTTCAAAAGAGAACCTTTTGAAATTATTAAAAAATAAAGTTATCGCAACTAAGATATTAGGTTGTCTCATTGACACTTTGACGCCATTTTGTCAGTATCTGAGTTTAAAAAACATGTAATCACCGCCTCTAACAGCACAAGGCAAACCAACCCAAGAAACCTAACAATGGATATGATTTTTTATTCGATGCCTATCTTACTATTTGAAAAGGCTTATATTTCAAGCAGTTACTTAGAAATGCATTACTTGGAATGCACCAAGTATAAGCCAGACACGACAAAAGCAACTTTGAATAACAAAGTAACTCAAAAGGAACCTTTAACTACTATAAAATAACAGTGCACACTGAAAAGAACAACACTTTACCAAGTTCTTTTTTGCTTATCCACCAACCATGGGTTGCCACATATGCATGCGCACTTTATAATACTTCAGAAAAGTATGAATCGTGTTTAAATTGACTAAATTTCTTCTACAGAGTTTGCACAGATGGAGGTCTGGGGGAGGAGAAGGATGATGAGCAGCTTTTTATTACTTGAAAAAATTAAAATATTTGTCAAGAAATTGCATCAATTTTTCGAGACAGCAGAAAGAATAATAATTACATATATCTTTTTTCTAATTTTCCGAAGAATTAATATTTGTGATACAGATTTTTTTTCAATGTCACACTGATTAAAGCCGAGCGTTGTGCAACTATTTATTTTGTCTAGAATCAACAAACAGTTGCACATATATTGTTTCCTAGAGATTCTTTTTACAACAGTTCTTTTTACTGTTCAAATTGAAAGAATTGTTATTGTTGAATAAACATTAAATGATATTTTTAGTAGATTTTCAATTTAGAAGTTAGTGGAAAATAAAAGGTCAAGAGTTTTTTTAAGTTGAAAGGTCAAGGAGTGATATAGGAGATAGTGGGGCTTATGGTCATAATTAGATTTTATTATTTTAAGTTTTAGAAGAGCATGTTAATGCCTATAAATAGATTGTTCTTTCTATTGTAAGAAAAACAACTCAGAGGAATATAAAAGTTAAATATTTCAAGTGAGTTCTATTAGAGAGAGTTGAAAAGCACTTGAAAATAATAAAATAGTAGTGGGTTAATTCAGTTATCAAATTGGTATCAGAGTCAATGGCAAATGTGACGGGTCAAATGCCGCTACCACGACTAACGAAGGCGAACTACGAGAATTGGAGCATTCAAATGAAAGCTCTTCTCGAATCTCAAGATGCATGAGAGGTGGTTGAAGAAGGTTTCGAAGAACCAACAAATACCACGGGATATACGGCGGCTCAAAACAAGGCGTTGAAAGAGGCGCGATCGAAGGATAAGGCGGCACTATACATGTTGTTCCGTGCTATTGACGAGTCGGGCTTTGAGAAGATTGCCGGTGCAACTACTTCAAAAGAAGCGTGGGACATTTTAGGAAAAGTGTTCAAAGGAGCCGACCGAGTCAAGCAAGTGCGTCTCCAAACTCTTCGTGGCGAGTTGGAGAGCATGAAGATGAAGGAGTCAGAATGTGTATCTGACTACATCACGCGTGTACAAGTCGTGGTGAATCAACTCATTCGTAATGGCGAAGCGTTAACCAATGCGCGAGTTGTGGAGAAGATTTTGAGATCATTAACCGACACTTTTGAGAATGTTGTGTGCGCAATAGAAGAGTCAAAGGACCTTGCGACGCTCACAGTCGACGAGCTCGCCAGTTCTCTCGAGGCACACGAGCAACGTAAGAAGAAGGAGGAGACACTCGAGCAAGCACTTCAAACCAAGGCATCAATCACATATGAAAATGTACTCTATTCTCAAAACTTTCGAGGTAGAGGACGTGGTAGTAGAGGTCGAGGAAATAGTCACGGTGGTAGATGTCGTGGTCAAGAAGGGTATTATGAGGAGAATGGACAATCAAGCCAACAAAATTAGCGTGGAAGAGGACGCGGTCGTGGGAGAGGCGGCCGATCAAAATATTCCAACATCGAGTGCTACAAATGTCACAAATATGATCACTATGTGAAGGATTGCAACCCCGACAAGTGTTACAATTGTGGCAAGGTGGGGCATTTCGCGAAAGAATGTCGAGTCGAGAAAAAGGTGGAAGACACAACCAATCTAGCCATGGAAGAGGAGGTGACAGAAGGTTTACTCTTGATGGCTCACAACGAAGTCAACACCGACAACAACACGGTGTGGTACCTTGACTCGGGTGCAAGCAACCACATGTGCGGGAACAAACATTTGTTCAAGGAGATGCGAAAAGTTGAAGATGGACACGTATCTTTTGGAGATGCGTCGAAGGTCAATGTCAAAGGCCAAGGTACGATTTGTTACTTACAAAAGGATGGCTTGATAGGGTCAATCCAAAATGTGTATTACGTACCAGACCTCAAGACCAACATTTTGAATATGGGACAACTCATGGAGAAAGATTACTTAGTACTTATGAAAGACCGGATACTACATTTGAAAGATAAGCAACGGCGCTTAGTCGCTCGAGTCGAGATGGGGAGGAATCGAATGTACAAACTCAATTTGAGAAGCGTGCGAGAAAAATGTTTACGAGTCAGACGTAGAAGACAAGGCGTCGATGTGGCATCTCCGGTTTGGTCACCTACATCATGGTGGTCTAAAAGAGTTAGCAAAGAAGAACATGGTGCACAGGCTACCCGACATGGACTACGAGGGAAAATTTTGTAAAGAATGTGTGCTTGGCAAGCAAGCAAGAACCTCGTTTCAAAAGAAGGCATAATATTGAGCTAAGCAATCTCTCGAGTTGATTCATACCGACATATGTGGACCAATCACCCCTGAATCTTTCAGCGGTAAAAGGTACTTCATTTCCTTTATCGATGATTTCTCACGAAAAACTTGGGTTTATTTTCTGAAAGAAAAATCCGAGGCATTCGAGGTGTTTAAAAAGTTCAAAGTGATGGTGGAAAAGACAACTGGTAGACACATCAAAGCCGTAAGATCTGATAGAGGTGACGAGTATACTTCGACGGCTTTTATGGAGTATTGTGAGAATCAAGGCATAAGGCGATTTCTAACCGCACCGTACACTCCTCAACAAAATGGTGTGGCCGAGAGGAAGAATCGACCCATTCTCGACATGGTTCGGTCAATGCTCAAGAGCAAAAGGATGCCAAAGGAATTTTGGGCGGAAGCCGTGCAATGTGCCATCTATGTGCAAAATCGATGTCCACATGCGAAGTTGGATGATCAAACACCACAAGAGGCATGGAGCGGACAAAAGCAGACAATTTCTCATCTCAAAGTGTTCGGTAGTGTGGCTTATGCACACGTACCGGATCAACGAAGAACGAAGCTCGAAGACAAAAGCAAAAGGTATATTTTTATTGGGTATGATGAGAAGACAAAAGGGTACAAGCTACTCGACCTGATAAGCAAGAAGGTGATGGTGAGTCGTGATGTGCGAGTAAATGAAGCAAGCGAGTGGGGCTGGAACAATTCGACGAAAGTTATCATCGAAGTTGGAGAATCATCAATCGTTGCACCAACAAGTATACCAACAAACTCTGAAACTACCGATGATGAAGATGAACCACGACAACCCAAAATGCGAAGTTTGCAAGATTTGTATGATTCGACAAATGAGGTACACATTGTATGTCTTTTAGCAGATGCTGAAAATATCAGCTTTGAAGTGGCGGTGTGAGACAAAAAGTGGCAAACTGCCATGAACGAGGAGATTAATGCGATTGACCGCAACAACACATGGGAGCTAGCGGAATTGTCAAAAGGAAGTCAGCCTATTGGTGTGAAGTGGGTGTTCAAGAAAAAGATGAATGCTCAAGGCGAGATAGAACATTACAAGGCGCGTCTTGTTGCGAAGGGATACAAGCAAAAGGCAGGAATCGACTATGACGAGGTGTTTGCTCCTGTTGCAAGAATGGAGACAATCCGATTACTCATTTCACAAGCTGCTCATTTCAAATGGCCGATATTTCAAATGGATGTCAAGTCAGCTTTCTTGAATGGTGTGCTCAAAGAAGATGTCTACATCGAACAACCACCCGGGTACATGAAAGTCGGAGAAGAGAAGAAGGTGCTAAAGTAGGATTTTGATACATGCATGAGATGCGGAATTTTAAAACTTTTTCATGCAACCCAATTTAAATTTCAAGTATCATGTATATAAAATTCGAATCTAACAAGGTTGTGAGTTTTTTTTTATCTTACATGGTATCGTAATCAAGCGCGACGACTTTTCTTTCGTAGAGATTGCTCGCGTCTTCACAAATCAACTACAAATATGTTGATTCTCGTCTTGTCTCACGAAAGCTTTTCAAATGTGAAACCTCTATCATGTGCACTTTTTGAAATTTTCTCTCTCTTAATTTCTTTTCCTTCACACGTACAGCGAGAAAAAAAATAAGGCTTTCACTTTTTTCTCTTTTCTATGTACAGAAAGAAAATCATATGGATGAGTAAGAGAGTTTTTTTTCAATTCGAAAGAGGCAGCACAAAGATATACACATGAAAATGTTAACCACCAATCAATGCGAATTTAGTCCTGCAGAATATTTGAGAGAAAAGTGATAATTTATCTTTAGAGTATATAGTTTATTTATTTTTGAAATAAACTTTCTTCTAAAAATAAACCTTTTCAAAAATAGACATTTTCTTTATAGTTGAAATTTTAGGGGTTTGGACTCACTCTAATCTCAAGTACATCTCATATGTAATTTGGGTCTCACCTAAATTGATCAAATCCAAATTCAATTTAATTAATTATGTATCACATAATTAATTAATTCTTCTATGCTTCAACTTGTTAAATAGAGCGATCCAGTATGATCCATGTCATGATGAGCAATAATTTAATACACATTAATTTATAAATCATAATTGACATCAAGCAATGCATTACGATCACCAAATCAAACACAGACAAATTGTGATCCTTTATTCCTTTGTATAAATTCTTTTGTCACGTAATATCTATTAATTAATGTCAAGCGTAGCAATATGTTATCCTTGACCATTAATTATTTTATTGATCCTCAGTGCATAATTATTTATTTGTGATCATCTCATAATCACAAATGCATGCATAACAATTATCACTGCATCAAGAAGTCCAGAGATATCACTAATCTCATAAGAAATGAGATAGACAAATATATCATATTGATTATTCATAACTTCTAGCATAATTCATGTATATTCAGAAATTATCTTTATAGCCTCCGGTTAAAAACGTCGTTTGATAATCGCACAAAATATACATTAATTATCTAGAATTATGATATGTCTGATAATAGTTCAATACTAATTTATGACTTTGCTCATGACACAAACACAATCTCTACAGCAAGTCAAGGTGGGTCATGTCCAATATCACGTACCTCGTATATGTATATTTATGTAATTAAACGAATACCTCGTATCAGTGATTTGTGAAACATGATCACACATTAATTAACATACTAGTCTATATATAATCATTCAGTGTTCCATGTTAATGATATAAGACTAGTTCTTTTAAGAGTTTTAATAATCAATCATAGAGTTTCACAATTCAAGTCCTCAACTCAAATACTCTATGAAATATATAAAACTCAAGGAACAAAATAATATAAATCATCCAATACATAAAACTAAACAAGAGTATCATTACAAATGATTGATCCTCTAGGTCATTAAACTAACATCAAATGCATAAAAAATTTCTATTAGTACAATTTTCTTCTATTTTGTTCAAACAAAAATAGTGTAACGAGAAGGATTTGTACTTGCCTTTTTACTGTTGTATATGCATTTTTGTTGGCCTTTTTAGTGCATACTTTTAGAAAGTTCCAAACTGTGGTTATCGACTCAATCGAGTTCTTTTTATGCATCAAAAAGCTTGTCGAAAGAAATGGTCCCAAATGACGATGGCGAAAGAATATAAAGTGGAGAAATTTGAAAAAGTGTGTTGGCAAAGACGACAGTGTAAAGTACAGAAAGTGAGAATGATACTAACGGGATAATGTTTTTATATTTGCTAAATATTTTCTATATTATTTTTGTTAATTAATGCTGAGAATGTTCTTTGGGAAGCTAGCTTGTTATCTACGCGCAACAGGAAGCGAACGTCCAAGATCTGTTGCGCTATACGAAACGACCAGTTATGATGTGATTTAGAGAGTTGGATATTATAAGTTGAAAAAAATATGAATTTTGATGTAAATAAAGGACTCGAATTTATTGTCAACGAAGATGCATCGATTAAATGTTTTTTAATCAAGGAGCATTAGAACTACGCATGCCAACATAAATAAAATGCACCAATTTTTTTGTTCATTTATATCGAAGCGATGTTCTGATTAATTTATTTTAGCAACTAATTTTTTTACGCCACTAAAAGAAGGATGCTGAATGCTTGCATATATAATCACTCGTATGAATGAATATCAAATGATTGCATGTATTTTTTTATTTGTTGCTAAGTTTTTTTTCTAATAATATCGTTATTCGTGCCTTCCTTGATTTTACTTTCTCATCCTTATTTGATCCTTTGACAAAAGCCACCAATCCGTTATTTGCACTTTTGCAGTGAGCCTTTGACAAAATCCACCTATCATTCTAATTTAGAAAATTAATTTCTCCCCTCTGAAATTAGTCCACTACAGAATTGGTTTTCTTTTTCCTTAAAAAAAGACGTTAATCTTGCATAATTCTGAAAACACAAAATATATTAATTTTGTGGTGGACAAATTTTTCGTAAGAATAATTAGCGACATTTTTTAAATTTAAGCGTCGTATTTTCCAAATCGATTATTCATGGAACCAGATCTGATGATGCGCGGAATGGTGTAACGCAGCACTTGAACCGTCCGATTTTCACTGATTGCATCAAGATTTGTGTCAAAGTATAAAGGTCTCCTGATTTTCATTGCTGGCGATCAATCACGAAATTGACGATCAATCCAGATCGTCCATCTGTTATAGCGCGCTACTGCACTACAACAGATTCGGATCCATTATTCATAATGGCTACAATGAGCACTAACCTAATATAGCATTTAACAAATCCGGCCCCCGGGCTCTTTATTGACTTCATTGGAGTCAACACACAATAAATGTCTTTATCAAGTGATTAATTTGATGATCATTGATGCACAAAAAAATATATTCTCTCTCTAATTATACATCACTTTCCATTATCATTACTACGAACTCGTGTTTGCATTTTCTTGTACTTATTATGGAAGAAAGCTTAAAACCTCGAACCTACTGTTGAGAATACAAAAATAAAAAAGGACTAAATTATAAACAAGAACAGTAGAAATAAAAAATATTATGAATTTAAAATATATATATATATATATATATATATATATATATAAACGAGTAAAAAAGGTAATTATATCTTTTGACAATTAGAAATTAGAAACTACGCATTAGAACTAAAAGGCTCAAGTGGGTGCTAGTCGCTAGAGATATCTGTAAATATATATACTGGATATTCATTTGTAAAAACACAATAATAAAATGGAATTATCTTTCATATTCCCCCTTCTCTACTCTCTTCTACTTTCTGTATAAACCCTAAAAAAATCAATATAGTATCAGAGCAAGTTGTTGTTCGATGCAGAAAAACTTCAGCAAAAAATCTTTAAACAAGAAAATACACTAAGAAATTGTCAAAATGATAGAAATAATTTCAGATCAAACCCTTCGGAAGCCATGATTTCAAAGCAAGTTGTTGCTCGATCCAGAAAAGCTTCCACAAAAATCACAATTTCAAAACAAGGTTGTTCGGCACAAAAGGTGTCAGAACAAGAGAAGAAAGCTCAACCTGAGATACAAGGTTGGCCATCACAAAAATTACTAGGGCAAGAGAAGAAATCACAAATTGGAAAAGAAAACAACGAACAACGACTTTCAAGTCAAATATCAGAACTAGCCAAAGCAAGAGTCAGAGCCAGAGCCAAGAGCTTGAGCTAGAACCATAGCAGAGCCAGAGCCATGAGCCAGAACTCGAGCCACTATCAAAGCCAGAGCCAGAGCTCGAGCCGAAGCTAGAGCTAGCAAAAAAACCCAGCACAAAACAAAACGGATGAGCCACGGAGTTGCAGATAAAGAAAGTTGCAGTAAAGACTATAAAAAAGGTCGTAGAGACAAATACTGGTGTTTGGTGAGAGCTGAAACCCACAAAAAGATGAGGAGGCCATATACCATCACCAAAACAAAGAAAAAATCTCATACCTGACAAAGAGGATCAAAGAACTTCCTGTCAAAATCAAACGCAAAATGATCAGAAAAACTCTAATCAGTCATGCAAAATCACTAGTGGTTACAAGTGCGAAAATCATAGATGCAAGATGGAGAAACTCTTGTGCAAACGGGACAACCAACAAAAGATTAAAAAAAAAACCACTGACAACACACAACCAGTAAAACACAAAGAAACAAAGCCAGAAAATCAACAAAAACAAGGTACCTCCTCATTGAGCTGAACCAATTTAACAAAATTAAGGAAGCCGAGTGGGGGAGATTTACAATAATCTCCGGCTACTTGGAGTGAAAGATGTCATTCTCAAAAGGGGGAGAAAGATAAGAGACAACTGACAGAGTCAGAGATTGACTCAAGCAATATATTTCTCTTGCTCTAGCATTCTTTGTTTCTAGCAAGCCATATTAGTTCAGATAATTATATAGATGAGCAGTGCAAACAAGGCCTTCTTTTTTTTGTTTTTTAATCTATATTTCATAAATAGCATATTATAAATCATAGAATTTTGAAAAAATGTTGATGCATTAATATTAAAAATGATCTTTCAAATATTACAAATTCTTTAATTTAAATTCCATAATTCAAATATTACAAATTCTTTAATTTAAACTCTTTATTTCATAAATTCCATAAGTAAAATATGAAATATCTACTGACAAGGTTCAAAATAAAAACATCAGCTAATAATCAAACAATAAATGAATTACATATCAATCAGGTAAACTGAATTAGAAGTCTATGACCCATATGACTATATTGAAATAAAACTCAAAATAACATTTTTTTTTTTATTAGATAGACAAAATTGTGTAGCAACATTCATTTTGCTTATTTATGGAGTTGAGGAAGGAATGCTTCACATGTCGTACTTAAATTGGTTGATTTTTATTATATTGTTATTTTTATTTGATAAGCCTGATTTATATATACCATAGCTAGGGTTTAGGATGTCATTTGACCAAGATCGCGTGCTGCTCTCAGTTATATTTGTTTAATTTAGGACGAAAATGTACAAGTTCGTGGTACTGCTCTATTTCTATTCTATCATACAGGTACAAGATGATTCAGGCCAAAAGAACCCCGGAATTGGATTCTAGATGATGAGCAGCACAAAATGGTACAGTGGTGCACTTGTTTGCGGGACGCAAGACAGTTGTTGCGGGCCGTAATCCAAGACAGAAGAACATAAGCTGCTAAGTCCAAGAACCAGCATCTGCTTGCGGGTCACAGGGTGCTTGTTGCGTGCCGCAAGGAAATCCAAAAAGGTGCTAGAAAAACTTCTAGAAACTCTCCCAAATTCCTCAAAATATGACCTAATTGTGGGCTGCAGCCATAACCATTACGGCCCGCAAAGCTGCTTTGAGATTTAATTTTTAAAAGAACTTTTTGAGGGAAACTTCACTGCCTCGACATTGCGGGTCGCAAGACTCTTGTTGCGGACCGCAAGCAGAAGGTCCAAAGCTATTTTTGGACAATCTATTTAAGAATATAGGGGGATTTTAAGAGGGGTATCTTTTGCAGTTCGGATTTAGACTTTTAAAAAGAGATCTGAGAGAGAAATAAGAGGAATTCTTGGTAGGAGACAAAGAAGGAGATCAAGGGAGCGTAAGAGCGGAATTTTCTCGGTTTATTTTATCTAATCCTTCTCTTGTATTTTCTTTGCCTTTTCTTGTACTTTATCTCACCATGAGGGGCTAATCACCTCTCTAGGGTAGGGAGCATATCATGAAACTTGTTTATTAATAGAATACTTACTTAGACTCAATTGCTTATTATTGCTTCTTTGATTGAATTTCTATTTCATGATTTAGTTTAAGATTGAATAATTGAGAACTATGCCTTAGATAAAAAAAGAAGTGCTAAGTACTAATCAAGTCCGAGTGGGAAGATTAGTGCCTTAGATGAATTTAGGACTTACTAATTTTTGTTAATGCGTAATTGCTATACGAATATGATTGTAAGCCCTAATTCGACTTGTGCCCTAAAACCTAAACCAATTTGATGTTATTTGCGGATACAACCCCAAATTGATCTAGGCATAATGTTAAGAGGCTAACCCCTTACTTAGCATTATAATTGTTGTTTACATTCATAACATAGTCAATTGAGAATAAGTTATCATGTACCAACCAAACAAGTAGATTGAGAAATTCTAAGCCCTAGAACCTTATTTTCTTGAGTAAGATCAACTTTTATTATTTTTTGTCACCTAATTTACAACAATAAAATCAACCTTTTAATCCTTAGATTTAAACACTAGAGTTTAATTTAGACGATCATCGTTGTCCTTGTGAGATTGATACTTCAAGTACCGCATCGATTAGGTTGTATATTTGCAACTTTTTAAATCTGTATTTTTGGTTTAAAACTTGCATTGATAATAGCACACAAAGAACCGATCATTATTATATTTCAATTGTTATGTGTTTATACTAATGAAATTTGTTTGTTTGTCATTTCTCTTCGACATTAATATTTTATAATAACAACTGAAGCATATATCTAAGTATGTATAGTAGTAACAAATAAAGGTCTGAAGCACATATCCGAATGTTATGATACATTAACAATTCAAACAATATTAGAATGAAAATTTGCATCTCATGTGAAAATTTATGAAATTTGCATCTATTTTAACATTGAAATACTGCACCTCAATGATTGTGGCAGGATTAATCTAAGAATGATTCGAATTTGAAAGAGAATAAGTTTATCTCCTACTCCTATAGGCGTTACAAAGAGAGTTGGGCTCGATCCAGATGACACTGCACAAAAACGATGAAGAGGTGCACGAAGGCCGAAAAAGAGAAGAAAGAGTCGAGTGTGGGAGGGTTTGAGGGACTCACCAAGAGCCAACAACGGAGGTTCAACGAGGCACACACGATCATGACTCGCAAGTTTGGACTTAGCTGCTTAGGGTTAGGGTTCAAGCCTTCGAGCTGACGGTGATTCGCGGCTCGAGTCAGAGGGAAAGAAGAGAGGGACGGTCCATTCAGAGTCGTTAAGTCTGTCGAAAATAGCAATTTGCAAAGAGAGTGAAGCAAGAATCAACGATCTTAGTTTGATTCAGAAAATATTCGAGTCTGAAACAGGAATAGACACAATATTAATTCAGAAGTAAGCACCATATTGAATATCATTATGCATATGAAGAATTTTACAATCCAGAAATAAACATGTGTCTACCCTTGTGATACACTACATCCACCGATGCCATGAGAGATGTAGGTACGAAATTCGATAGACACAAGAATACTCCAAAAACTTTGGATTAATTTAATATTAATGAGTGATAAATATTCTCATCTCCGTCTTAAAGGAAATAGAATAATTCATCTCAAATTAGTCTCATCTCAGCTTGAATTTTTCCTAACTTATGTTTGTATTATTCATGTGCTAATTACTTTGGGGAATGACTCGTGAGTTGTTTAAATCAAGTCAATTATTATAGACAACTAATTAATGATATTATCGCATTATTTGAAGACAACTAATTAGTTTTTCTTTTTATTTTAGACAAAAGGCTCTCTAATATATAGAGGCAAGGCCCAGCATTCAATTTTTTAAGGTGTTATATTTTTTCATGCTCACAAAAATATGAATTTATGATTTTTTGAAGTTATTTTTTCATGATTTTTCTTTTTATTCTAGTTAACTATCACTTGAGCTATGAGCTTAAAAAAATGTTGGACCTTTTTGAAGTTATTCTAGTTAATTACCACTTGAGCTATGTGCTGATTTGTCAAGGCATTAAAAGCTTCTAAAATCATTGAACAGTGATGTTGACATCTACAACGTCTTTGTGTCTAATTTCGAGTGTTAAATTGAACTTTTATTATTCGGACTTCTTTTAATCACATTTAAACTTCAGACTTTCTCAATTAGGTGTTGTGAAACTAAAGAACACCCCAATTGATCTGAGCTAGTCTTAATTAACCCAATTCAATATTCATTTTGGTCCCGAGTGAACTCAAAGGCGATTTTCCTCCTTAGTCACTTTCAATAAGCTAAATCAAGCATACCCTGACATCGTGTGACCTCTAGAAACATGCCAAGCATATTGCCTTGAGCTCTGACACTATGGATTGCAAGTGTGGATTTAGTACCGACATGTTTGAGCTTGATTTATTTCCTTGTCCTTTGAGTCTTGGGTTGATTGATGATTATCATGATGATCTCTTTACTCTCCTCTTTCGATTGGTATATAATTCGTAGGCTGACTCTCAAGGAATAGAGAGATCAATTCAATTGAAGGCCTCCAGTTTTGAAGCTCGAAGGGAAGGAGGAGAAGAGAGGAGGAGAACACGTGAGACTTCCTGATTGGATCGGTTCTTATTCTCTCTCCTCTTTCCTTTAATCTGTTTGGTTAGAAGATTTAGATCTTAGGCATGAGAATGTAAGCCATGATGTGTCACTGATAAGGACAAAGTTAAAGCTTCGGACAACGTTTTGTTAAGGACTGATAACGAAGAACCCACATGTCAAATTTAATGAGACTCAATCCTCTAATGTCAGGTTAAGGACTGATAACGGAAGACCCACATGTCAATTTAATTGCTCAAGTGATGATTTTAGAAGTCCAACATTGACAAACAACTAATTAGTTATGTGCTAATATTTACAATTTCAGATAACAATTCGTAATTTGACCTTAATTGACTCGAAATCTAAACCCTGGAAAAAACTGACAATAACAATCCGTCCGACCTAGTCCCAAATCTTATTGGATAATTCAAAATTTGACCCAAGTCAACACGACTAGATCCAAATCCCGAAAAACCTAATATTAGATGGCCACAAACCCGGCTTGATATGTGACTCTAGGTAGGGTTTTAAAAAAATCCGGGCGGATCTACCTGCCCGTGGACCCGTCCGTGCCCGACCCGTGCCTGTGCCCGAATCCGACCCGATCCGTGAATTCCGAATCCACGAATTTAGCACGGGTACCCGACCCGCCCCGTCATTAAAACACTAACTCTAGGTAATCTCCAAATCAAACTAATCCGAACCGACTTGCTCAATTTTCACCTCTAATTGTTACGAATTATCAAGATTAAAGGTAATGTTTGATTGATTAGACAGTTCTAAAACCATATACCTAACTTGATCAGCTTATTACCTGTGCATTTTTGGGCAACGATTTATCCTGGCTTTGAAGCGTGTCATTTCTTTCATAACAAAAGCGCTGTTAACAAAATTTACTCGAAAAGAGTGGTCACCGACTCACCGCCAAGAAAAGACAATTGTTTGCTGAGGTGAACAAGCCGGATCTACATGAAGTCTGTATGTGCAAACACTTCACACTAATTTTTTTTTAATAAAGATATTCCGCCTCCAACTCTGTCCTGAAATGTCCCAAAAAGAACAGCCTCCCTAAAGTCAAAGCGTGGAATTCGCGCGGATTCCGCGCGTCAGTATAAGCGGGGGAAATGAAAGGGCAGAGACGGCGGCACTGTATCAGCACTCTTTTTTTTTGGTGAAGTTATGATGCTTGCGCATCTGGATCCTCCGATTTGCATCGAGATTCGATGCGCACAAATATTCGCGAATCTCGATGCGCACAAATATTCGCGAATCTCGATGCGCATCAAAGGGTCCAGATGTGCAAGCACGATGCATGCGCAATCACCATAGTTTTGCTCTCTGTTTTCAAAATATATATTGGATATTATGCATTTGTTTACAAATATTTTGAAAAATATACTTACAATTTGAAAGAATTTAAAAAACATGCTTCATTCTAAAAATTATTTTAAAAAATATACCTCTAAAACTATAATTTTAAGTAAAAAATTATAACAATATACGTATAATTCAAAACTTGTTCTTCTCAACCGGAAAATTTAAATATTGTCTCGTCCTAACGAAAATCTTGAATTTGCTTTTGATGAACCTAGAAAATTTTATAGTCAAGCATTATGTGCATGTTGCAGTAACCGAAGTAAGAAAACCAACCTTCTCGTGTTTGATAAAAAATTCTAACTTGTTAGATATGATGTACTAATTTATTTCTCTAATATTGTGCTCTCGAGTTTTAATAAAAAAAAATGAAATAAAACAAAAATGAGTGAGATGTGGGTTACACTTCAAATTCAGAGGTTACAACTTCATCAAAAATGAATAAAAAAATCAGTACATTTCCATCTGCTATCCTCCATTTTACCTAATAAAATAAGCTTGAGGAAAAAGTGAAAAGAAAATAAATTAAATAAATATTGACATGTAAAGAAAATTAAGTTCATTCCAACATTTTTGTAAGATAAAGGTCATTTTAAAGAAAATTATTCATGTGCTAACCTATATAAACATATTTTTGAGTTTATAGATTAGTTTTGTTTTTAAACTAGTGTGATTCGAAAGTTATTTCATACTTTATTAAAATTCATCAAAATTAATTTAACTTTTTAATGATTAATATTTCATGATTCATGATGAAATACTACGTGATACTCAAACCACACAAAACACAACTAATCTATAAACTTAAGAGTATGTCTATATTTTTTCTATTTATTTTTTATGATTTAATTTTAATTTTCATTATTATGTCTCTTAATTTTCTAAAAAATCACTACGAAAATGATCCCGCAGCAAAGCACGAATTCAAACCTAGTATTAGAAACTTATCTTTTTACATAATGAACAAGATGCGCATATCACGGGAAGCGAATCTCCTGCTCGCCAAATACGCGAGCAGGATCCTGTTCTTTGCGATCAGACGGTTCGTACGTGTTTGACGCGTATTCCGAGAAGACGAAAACAGTTTGAAACCGTTGAATTCGACGAGTTGGATCCTACTCGCGTATTTGACGAGCAGGTGATTTCGTTCCCATATCATTCTATCAGACACCACTCCGATAAAAAAAAATTCTACCTTTCTCTGTAAAACTAATGGTGAAGATGCCATTAATTGATCACTGAAGGTTCACTTTCCCTATTGTAATATTAAAGTTTTGTCGTTTGTTGTTCCTCTTCCTCATTGGGAAAGCATATTTATCTGATTAAATTATCTCCATACCTATATAACACCTCCCGTGAAGAGAACACAAGTCCACTTCTTCTTCTCTCTTTATTTCTCTACTACTCAACAGAGACATGGATCAAGGAGATGATGAAATAACAAGTCTTGGTCTTAGCTTGGCTATTGATGCACACAAACCATCAACCGCTAGTAAACCCACATCCTCATTTCTATGCATGACTAGGACACCAAATAACCTTAAAAGAGGCCGAAGTATGGAAACAAGCGAACAAACTGAAATAGAGAAGGATATCTCAATTCATGTAGGAGAGGATGAATTAGAGGAATATAATTTTTGCAAGAAGAAACTTAGGCTCACAACAGAACAGCACTCTACTCTGGAAAATGCTTTCAGGGAACACACTACACTTACTCCAGTGAGCCTTTTCTATTTCCCTGTTTACCTTGCCCTATGAAAACTTTTAAAGTTTATTATGGATTGGTTTCATTATATTTTATTTTTCATGTGATGGGTGATCAGAAGCAAAAACAAACCCTTGCAGAAGAACTAAATCTATTGCCACGCCAGGTGGAAGTGTGGTTTCAAAACAGGAGAGCAAGGTTTGTTTCTTGTTACATACCAACATCATGTATACATCAAGACTGTCTTACTTACACTCTTACATGCAATTGCTTAGACCTCTGCAAATCTCTGAGTTGCGTACATAGGCCTAGAAATATGAAATACTAGTTATTGTCTGAATTATTCCACAAATAAGAATGCGTAAGTGAAATCAAAGATGTGTTCACTTCAAACAGGATTAAGCTCAAGCAGACGGAAGCAAACTGTGAATTCATGAAAAGATGCTATGAGGCCTTAATCGAGGAAAACAAAAGGATACAAAAGGAGTTGCATGAACTAAGAGCTTTAAAACCAATATATGTCATGCAATCACCTGCTGCCAGACTTACAATGTGCCCAAGTTGCAAGCAGATATTTACCATAAGTTTGGGATCTAATTCAGTTAATAGTAGAGAACCAGAAGCCAATAGCAGTCTTGGACTTTACAGGGTACTACCAACTAGTAAACCGCCCTTACTTTGAAGCCGACACCCCCACCACCCTCCTATGTCTTTTGTTTCTTTTGTAGATATGTATCATTTAGTAAGGGAAGAAATAAAATTAAGGATGTTCTCATGTACATGTACAGACACTACTTGTGTTGACCACTCTCCTGTAAGTATTATTTTTCCTAGTTGGATAAGTATTGTCTAAAAACTTTCATGCTACTCGTCTTATTTCTTTTGACATCATCCAATTATTTGTGGTTTTATATTATGAGTAGGTTTTTACTACAAGAACAAGAAGTAATCGGCAAACTAATCAACAGTGGTATATACTTTTTCTTGCATGCCATACACAACTACAATTTGAAAAGACTCATTTATTTGATGACATCATAAAATATTATAATGCAACATGATGAGAGTGAGTGGTTAGGCAAGCAAGGAAAAAAAAATAGGAACCAAAAGAAAGGAACTCAAACAGATAAGTTCAAAATTTCTTGAAGGAGACAATTACTGGGACATTCATTATTTGAACATTCTAAAATAGTGCCATGTATAGAAACATGGGACCCATGATTGGCTCTAGACACCATGGGCCCAGTTATCATTGGTGGGTCGGTTTAAATATATTGCAGCCCTTACCATACTAACTTTTGGAGTTTTGGTGGTGCCTTCTCAAGTCTGCTACTAATATTTAATTGAGATATAACTATTTAATATAAGGAGACTTTATTACAGTGAAATATCTGAGCTTCAATATCCTTCCCTCAAGATTTTGTTCCAGGTGAACTATGACAAAAATTAAATAATTCTAGTAGCAAGAAATTTAATTGAAGTGTAATAATAGCTCAACTATTCTCTTAGTACTCAAGACAAGAGCTGGAGAAGGACCAGAAATCTTATGGCTTATCGATTTATGCACAAGTACCCTAGTTTTCTCATGTACTACGCAAGAAGTGGAACTCGAGTGCATTTGTAATGTGTTAATTAAAGAGATCTGATCATGGTCATGGACAACTTTTGCACAGAAGCTTTCAAAGGAGAGCTTGGGTCAAAATGGCCTAATTTTGTGAATTTAGCGACTGGCAAATTGTTGGTTTTTGGCCGCTTCTCACGAGTTCATCTTACGATGACAAGGGTATCCTTCACTTTATTTTATTTAATAATGCCAACAGAGGGTCACTATATACACAGTTACACACTACTCTGTAAAGCACCAAGGGTTCGTTTGGCAATGTTATTTTCAAGTGGAATACCGGAATAAAAGCTAATTCCAGTTGATAACAATGCCAAACACAATATAAGAAAACGGAATAGCGTGTTGTACAGGCTCTTCCCGTATTCCACCCCATAGCTAGAATACCAGAAGAGAGCAAATGATTCGTGCGGAATAGCAAATTCATTTCTAATTTTACCCCTCCGATGCTTTTTTTAACATTTTCTTCTCTCATGTACTCCCCTTTTCTTCTGGAATTAGCTAGAAGAAGGTTTATTCCGGAAGAAGCTTCTTCCAGTCTATTCCATTGGTGTTTGGTATGAATATTAGAAAAGAAAATGTTCACATCATAAAAAAAATAATGTTATAATATGTGAAAGATGAGCTCTTCCACCAAATTGTTAGAAGAAAATAATTCCACTTTCATATAAGTTCTTCCACTTAATTCCAATGATGTTTGGCATTTTTCTTCCGGAATAAATCTTCTTCTAGCTAATTCAGGAAGAAAAAGGTGATACCAAACAGCTCCTCAGGAAGAAAAAGGTGATACCAAACAGCTCCTCAGGAAGAAATAGACATTGCTCTTCCACCATAGATCTCCTCAAGCAACTACATTCTCTTCGAAAACTGACTTTAAAAAATGCATCTCCACCTCTCGTTGATTCATTTAAGACCTGACATGAATAACTTCCTTCCCCTCTCCACCTCTCCTTGAAGCAAAGCTTGTATTCGTGTTTGAAGGTAACCAATCTGGAAAACAAAGGACGAGCCACGATAGATGAGTTTGAAGCTTTGTATTCAACCAAGCATTGTTCGTTAACTTTTTAGTTTTTTTTCTAAATGAATGCTAATTTCTCAAATTACCTCGCATCGCCTCACACTCACGCAACAACAAAAGGAGCTAAGAGAGAGAGAGAGAGTGAGAGCGGGCATGGCACGAATTGTACCAGGGAAGAAATTAGATCAGTTTCAATTTTTTTACTTGATTATTGTGCTGCCAGCTCCACTTCTTTTTTCTTGTCTTTTATTAATTCTTAGGTTTTTCTGCTTGATGCATTAAGAATGGAACATTTTACTTTTTAATTTCTTGGTTTGGGTTTGTACTGGTATTAGAAGCGAAGGTTAGAACTGTTTCTAAAGAGCTGCAGTACCAACATAGTATGATCCTTTCTACATCTTTCAACTTGTGATTTTTGTGATGCTGGTACATGTAATATTCATGATTGCAAATGATGGTTTAATAGCAGAAATGTTTAACCAATCTGGTACCAACCCTATGTTCTTTGTTTGGCCACAAGTAATTTATATTTATAATTTTATATAATAAGACAAAATACTTTTTGAAATCATAGCAGAAATGTAACTGATAATTTAAGTCCAAAAATCATGAAAAGGAACCTTTTTGCCACACTAATACAGAGGAATGTAATCCAGTTTTTGTGCGTCTATATAAAGTTACAAATATTTATAACAATTTCATAATACATTTGCAAGTGTACCTGATTAGCCTCCGAAAAAGATACCGTTTCTTTATGCATATCATGCAGCTGGCACTTTACAACAGATATCAAGGATGTCATCTAAAGGGGCATGATCACCAGTGCCTTCATCTTTCCTTGCATATACCAACTCTTTTCCTTTAAATACAAACATCCCTCCCTAATCGAAATAATTCATATAACCAAAATCTGATAAGTGTAAAGTAATTTATTCAACCAATGATGATACTTTTGTTGTGTAGATAGAAAGACATACCTGTTGTAGAACACTAGACCTGTCATCCGGGGTGGCCTTAATTGTATAGTTCTTCACTGCTTCTTTCAGAGATTCATATCTTGAGAATACTTTTGTCTTTTATTATAAATAGAACAGGTTTTCATCAAGAGAAATTCTGATTAGCAAAATAGAAATTAAGATAAAAGGGAACACAGTGTATAATGGGACAAAAAAAATTAAAGGACCTTGGTGTGCTTACACTGGCTGGATTGAAGAATGTCCGAGCCAAACCATAATATAAGCCCATTACATCATATGCCTGGAAAAATTTCATAAAGATGTGTAATTATCTGATGTCTTGAATATTGATAGAAGTAGTTCTCTAGCTTAATGAAAAACCATGATCTCCCTCCTTATTTCTTCCTTCTTGAATTTAACAAAAGTCTTCACTTAAACAATTTCAGGAGGAGGTATTAAAAAACAAAAATCTAAACAATAAAGTAAAGGAAGTCTTAAGCAAAGACAACCTTGCGATCAGGATCAGCATAAAGGTTCTCCAGCGGAAATGGCAGCTGCATTTACAATTGATACAAAACATAGCATCAAAATACTAAAAAGAACCAGGAAAATAAGCTTTTAAAAGCAATTTCAACATAATCAAAATGAAAGATTTGAAATCAATCATTCCTCACTGCTGGCATATAGTCGTACCAGCATCAACCAGTTCATCAGCACTACTACAATGACTTTGCATATGCAACAACTTGTTGGAAAAAAGTTCAATAGAAAAGTACAAATAAGAAATAAAACCATAGAGAATAAAACTAAAATGGCTCATCACCAGTACAGTCTGTACAATAGTACTTAGTACAGACAGCAGAAGAACTAATATCAATACCCGTTCAGCAAGAACACTAGCCTTATCGGTTGTGCCAATTCCAATAGCAATTAACTTGACTCCGGCCGATTCAAATTTTGACTTTGAATCCCTCAAAACAGAAGCCAGCTCCCAGCTTCAATATTTACGCCAAATGTAAGTAAACAACTTCAAGAATTTGCAGACATGGTAAAAAGAAAAACAAAAAGACCTTAACTGATATAAGTTTATATGATATTACTAACCAGCAAGGACATCCAAAATGCCTTAGTAGTGCTACAACTGCCACTCCCTGGAAAAGAATGGCAACAAAGTTCAGAAATTTCAAACTGTCTTACATCACTCACCTAGTTTAACAAGAAAACAGAGGAATTGGGATAATTAAACAGTGCGTAGCTCAAATGTTAACCATAAGATTTTGGTCAGTTGAAGCATACATCACCAAAATTGTGAATGCGTTAATTAGTGCGAATATGATTAACTAGTGTGAAAAGAGGTAACTTATTGGCTAAGAAAAGACAGCTTCGAATGTGAAACGGGTCGAAGGTCAAGATGACAAAACATGACACGTTCAGAAGGCCAGAGATACAAAAAGAAGCAAGAGTATCCAAAGGCGAAGGTTACAGCTGGAAGTCAGTGCTGTGGGAGAGTGTTGAGTATACTGTGAATGTGTTAGTTTGTGTGTATAGGATTAACTAGTGCCGAAAGGGTTAACTTGTTGGCTAAGAAAGAACAACTCATCATGAATTGTCATTAACTCTAATGAGTTGTATAGTTGGGCATTAGTTGGGAAGAAAGGAACAATTCATTATGAGTTGTATATTAGCAACGTGGTGTTCAACTATCAATGACACAATCATTGACATTGCCGCGACCACTAAGGTCGTGGGTTCAACTATCAGTGACATCGCCGCTACCCTAAGGTCACGGGTTCAAGCACCAGTGAACAATGGGAATGGATATTGACATTTCTAAAGAATTGGATATGAAAAGGGCCTACAATGAAAATAAAAATGTATATTACTTGAACATTTTTATCTCTCTCGAGTGTGTCCGGTGAGAAAGAATCTATCCTAGTGTTTGGAAAAGTAGGGTGCAAAAGGGTGATGTACTATTGTTGATGTCCAATAAAAGTTAGTTTGTGATTTCACTATGTAAAACTCAATATGATCATCCCTCATAATAAATGTTAATCTGCAGGTCATTGCAATATTTATATACACTATAGTCCCTAATACCCTTAGGTCTTTGTTATTTTATTGAAGAATCATAATTCAAAAATAAATAAAAGGCACAAACCTCGGCTTGATCCCACAACTCCTTGATTAGCACCGCTTCACCAGTAGCAGCAGAAAAGATGCTAACTTCGCCCAGAGCATCACCGATCGACTCGCCGAATACAGACGAACTGGCCATCGTCGGACCAACCGCCTCCGTCTGAATTGTTACCGGTGATCGCCGGAGGCGGCGCAGGCAGAGGGAATGAAAAGAAGGTTTGGGGAGATGATAGGAGAAACGATGCATGCGGGTAGGAGGGAAGATCGTGTTGAGACTGAAAGTAGCCATGACTGTACGGAAACCCTAAACCCGACTCCAATTGTCTTGCTGCCTAATAGTACCTCTGCGTATGGCCTCGGCCTCGGCCTCAGTCGTGAGTTGATAGAATCGCGAAGGAGAGATTCAACGGCGGGAAAAGTGTGACGTGGCGTGATCATGTCTCCTAATTCCAAATTGCGTGTGTCAATGTGTCATGTAAGTTAATAACTGGGCTGTTCACATCTGACATTATAGTCTCAAACGGGCCAACTGAATTTGAGCTAAAGACTCGTTTTCATGGATGTGTGCAATTTTAGCCACGATTTGCGGCATTATCTTTCAGCCACGATTTGCGGCATTATATGTAAGGCACTATATTTTTTATGAAAAAAAGTTTGAAGTTTGAAGTTTAAGTCTTGGTTAGAATTATTTTCAGATAGAAGTTTTTAAATTTATTTTCTGATTTTATTGTGAATGTGTATATTGTAAGCTTACAAGTAATGAATCAAGAAAAAAAACTTTGATTTGGGCCTTTCAAAATAATTTGGATAGATGACAGGAGAAACGACATCTTCTGGAGAAAAATTTTTCTATTCAGAGAGGAGAAGTTGTGATCTGAATTGTCGGATTAAGAATTAACAATCCTAATTAATAATATAAAAAATCTTTCTAAATCATATCATTAACGGCCGAGCGTTGATTTTTAATCCAATGGTCAAGATTAACTCTCCTCTCCAGAAAATACGCTTGCGACGGCAAGTGTACTGACAAAAGCATTGTAATTTTTGTTTATTTATGGTACCATTCTAGAATGATTCAGTGCAGATCTCAACTACTTATTTTTAGGTATTGCTTGACATACCATTTTAACATGGCCTCACTTGATCACACATTTTAACATTTTTAGATCACAACGCATTGCATTTTTAACGTTTTGTGTTTCATTCGCGAATGACGAGACGTTAAACGCGAGATATTTTGGTTGTGTTAATTAAACGCAACGTTAAATACAAATTCTTGATCGTCGAGTTAAACACATCGAAAACACAACAGTCTTGTTATGTTTCATTTTAACTGTTTCTTACGTCATACTTATATAAAATTATATAAAATCATGCTTATATAAAATTATATAAAATCATACCTATATAAAATTATATAAAATCTTATAAAATCATGCTTATATAAAAAATATACTAATTAAATGACGTCTCATCACATTTCTTAAGCGTTCTGGAAAATAAAAAAATAAATAGATCGATCTTACTAAAGTTAGTAATTAAATATATACTGATATACATGCCTTTTTAGTTCATTAATTGTTGTGCCTTTTGTTTCGTCTTTCTCTTCTAGAATATTATGTCTCTTCTCTATCCTTAGTCCTTAAGTTTTCTGCATCATTTCTCTGTCTCTTCTCTCCCTCTTTTAGACCATTTCTCTCATCTCTTCTCTCATCTTCTCTCCTTCACTCGCATTTCAAAAGTACGTACCCACAAAACTCTCATATCTTCGCTCAGCGTTCATTAGTACTTATTAGTCCAACATTGAAATGATTGCTTTGCAATTAGTCCAAAATTAGTTCACTGATAAATATTAAAATGATTGAACTCTCAATTTGTTCACTGATCGCTTTCATTATTCAGTTAAATTTAGGATTTAGGATATATTCACTAATTACTTATTTTAGGGTTTAGGGTTTAGGGTTTAGAATTTAGGATTTAGGGTAATGAGTTGTTTATACATTAGAAATGTTCATTGTTATCGTGTTTGGCTCGTGTTTGGCAAGGGTTTAGGGTATATTCGCTGATCTTAGAATTTACTATTTGGCTATGATTTTAGAAATGTTCAATTTTTAGGTTGTTGTTTTAAATTACTATATATTGTTGATCTATCTTTAAATTTCACTGATCTTAGGTTGATTATATGAATTTCATTGATCTTTCAAATTACTATATGTGTTACTATATATATTATCATATATGTTATTATATATAGAGCATGGCTAAAATAATATGCATAGTACACCACATAACGTACTATGCATATAGATATAGGTCAATAAATTGAGATTTAAGTTGCTCAATAAATTCTTCATATGAAAATATTGTAGGAAAACAAATTTCGCGATTTTTAGAGCTTTCTTGCTATTTTTTTAAATATTTTTTAAAAACAGTCCAGATTTAATACTACAAAAGTGCCATTTCTGGGCTGTTTTTAAAAAATATTTAAAAAATAGCAAGAAAGCTCTAAAAATCACGAAATTTTATTTCCTACAAGATTTTGATATGAAGAATTTATTGAGCAACTTAAATATCAATTTAATGAAAAATTAAATACAAATGACCCCATAGTACCTTATGTGGTGTACTATGCATATTATTTTAGCCATGCTCTTATATATATTACTATATATATTACTATATAGAAAGAAATAGAAAGCAATAGTGCCATCATTTGTTTTTTTACAAAACAGATAGAGATTGAGGCACTAAGGACTATTGTGCAAATTCTCCTCAATCATTTACATCTGTACCATATATTTTTACCCCCAATTGAAGGCTCTGGCCAAGGACTTGGATTTGTTAACTGGAGCACAATCCAAGGATTCACCACCCGAGAGCAGCAAGAAGAGAAAAAGAGAGCCAACAAAGAGCAACGGAAAGAGAAGAGTTTAGAAAATATAAACAATTGACAATTGCAATCAATTTTAACAATTCAAGGTACAAGCAATTTCTAAACTAAATTAATAATGAAAATAAAGAGAAGATTTTAGAAAATGCAAACAAGGCAATCCAAGTGACACGAGAATTTTAACGGAGTTCAGATATTGACGATCCTACTCTCCGGAACTTCCGACCCCCGACACGATAACAAGGTCGAGCCGATTCAATAGACAACACGAGTGAATTTACAACTTCGAAATTGGCCTCTCTTACACACACTGGTTGAGTGTCAACCCTACTCACACAATGTCGAACTTGGTCTCGCTTACACACATCGGTGAAGTACCAAGCTAACAAAAACAAAAGAACAAGTTGTTGAACGAGATAGATAATAAGAGAATAAACACTCAACACAATCTCTCTAAGAGTTTAGAATAATTAAGATCAATGAGATTGAGTCTTTGAGCTAAGATTTGGCTATGTGTTTCCAGCTCAACAATGATGGAACAAAGAATTTTGCAATGTGGAATGTTGTAGAAGAAATGGGTGAAGGGTCACATTTTATAATAGCTTGAAACACTTGCATTCTTGGCTGAATTCTTTTAAAACGATATACAACACTCCAAAACGTTACATAACGTTTTGCTCCTGAATTTGACCGTTGGAGCTGTCAGAATTCGATCGTTACATTGTCCAAAAGTTTTTTAAAACGTTATACAATGTTCTTAAACGTGACACAACGTTTCTGCCCAAAATTTGATCGTTGGAGTTGTTAGAAAAATTACTGTTATATTAAAATTCAATTTTTATAGCGTTACAAAATGCTATATAGTGTTACATAACACTATAGGCCATTTTCTAGATATTTTCTGGTTTTGACAATTCGTTGTGTAACTTTTTTTTGGTTTTGCACTTGAGTTTTGTAGCGTTATGTAACAATGCGTAGCGTTACATAATCCTATATGGCTCTTTTGTGCTTTGGCTGATTTTGACTCAATCTCATCAATTTTAAATTATTTTAAGCTCAAATAAAATTAATCTAGCATCTAAATATCTTGATATCATCATACTTGATTGTCTTGAGCTCCTTTCTTGCTTCTTCTTTTTCCTTTTTCTTGAATTATAATCTAAACAAAATCTTACAAGAAAGATGTTAAATTCAAAGGTTGATTTTGAAAATCAACAAATTCGAGACATTGCTTGATACAACAAGAGGCACTACCTTCTCCTCGCCCAGTCCTATGCGACACCACTCCGCTCGTCGCTCCACTGGCTGCCTTTGTTGTACGTCACTCGAACAGAGAAGTTAGAATCATACTTCTCTCTTACTTCTTCAAAATTCATAGTTCAAAATATGTTTCAATAACATTATGATTTTTTCTAGTTTTTATTAGTTATTTTCTAACAATTTATACGCCAAATAATTACCTCATGCTATTGATTTCAAAGATTTGCATCATAAAATTACTTTGCTGAAAAAGGGACTTCAATAAGTAATTTCTTTATCATTCTCAAATTTACTACAAATGATTTCAATATTTTTTTTTATAAATTATTGCCAATATCTTGGAACTCTTTTACTGTGTTTGATACACTCAGTTACACCATTCATGATTGGATGCCAGTTGAAAGGAACATATGAAGCTTTCATGTCAAGAAAAAACAATATTGGAATGCATGCATGACTATGAGGTTGATTTCAATTTTGATCTAATTTTTGTAAAAAATTTAGACAATGGTTACCTAATGCCAAAATTTTGATCATGGTGTACGAATTATTCATCAATAATACATGTATTGTTTGAGTTTATCATGAAGTGGCTTGTTAAAGGTTTCTATTTTTAAATTATATCATTTAGGTAATTATTTTTATAAGACTTTTGTTTGGTTTATATAAATGTTTTGTTGTGACAACTAATCAAGGTGTCCAACTTTTAATTGATAGGCATCAACATTGAGATAAATTTAACACTGTGCTCACAAACATACCATATTTTTTTGTAGGATCACAAGCAGGGGCGGACCTACGCATGGGCAAGGTCAGGCCTGTGTCGCTGTTTGATTTTGAAATGAAGCTTTCGAGTATTAAATTTCCAGTTTGATCCAAAAAATTATAGTCTAAATTTAGAAAGGTGCCGCTGCTTAATTTCAAACTGGATTATTAATTGGTTAATTTTAATAAGTGTACCGTTGCTTAATTTTGATCTGAATCGCCCCTGATCACAAGAGTTTCGTCTGACAAAAAGGAAGAGAGGCCATCTTATTCTTCAAAATCTTTTAGGTCTGAAACTCTTCATTTTTTTCTGAAATAGCCATATGGCATTCTTTGAACAGCTCGGGTTAGATACGCAGCTCTGCGAACTCAAAACCCGTTCGCAGCCTTCGGAAACCGTACGATGTGCTTTGAGATTCGTACTTTCCAAATCAAATTCTTTAAATTTCGTACTTTTCAATCGCGTGCGCGAAAAATGATGCGATCGGACGGTTCCTGAACCCTGCGAACGCAAATTTGCGTCCGCAGGGCTGCGAATCTCCCCTGCTTCCTTCTTTGAAACTCTTGACAGATGATTCCTGTTTATTGCCTGAATTTTGCTAGCTTAATAATTCTCGACTGATGTGCATGCATAGGAGTAAACATGAAAGATTAGTTAACTAAACACCACAATTCACAGTTATCTTAATATCACTCCATGTGCTTTTTTAGCTCATTTCTTTTTTCTTTTTTTTGACTAAAAAATGGAGAGTGATCCCATCTATTTCATTGAAACAGAAATTCTAGTTACATCGTCTAAGACCTAAATCCAAATAGAACTAATATCAGTTTCCCAATATACCGACAATATACCAAACCATACCATACCAATTACAATATCAGTATCATCAACTATCCAAAAAACAAAATAACCAAGTATAATGACAAACCACTAACCAATATAACAAAACAATTAACAAGTTTTTTTTCAAAATAACACAAAAAAGAAACATTCCTCCAAATTATCCATGGAAAGACAGTAAATCAGGACACCGACCTCTTCCAAACAAAAGTTCTTGCGCATTTAAATTCACCTGCACCTCCTTCATCTGCTCCATCTTTGTCAGGCTTCTTATTCCTTGAATAGGTTTTTGTATATTCTAAACATCCTGCTTCATAATGAGTTTAACTTCAAATAAAATTAATCATTATTATTCTTACACTAATATTCTAATATTCTAATAATATTACTTGCTACGTCCTCTAAAAGAGGGATATTTAATCTCATTGGATCCTATCAATTATTATGAACTGAGCGTAGTGTTACCTTTACAATTAAGTTTCAGCAATACTAGTGATCTATTGATCGAAGAAAAAGAGGGATATGGTTTTTTTTTAAGGTATTTTTTTTTTTTTTTTGAAGGTGAGGCCGGGATATGGTTAATACATGGCATTAATGCACTGTTGGTCGTTTCGGTCAAGATATGCATGCAGCTTTCTAAATGATTATTATCCATCAATTTTTCCTATGTCATTCCAAACTTACAGCTTATTTTCACAAAAACGATATCATAAAATAGTTAGTTAAAAGTACATATATATTAGGTTGAATTACATAGGAAAATCATTGGTGCAAAGTGGTACATAAAAGGATGTGAAGCTGAGAATGACGAACTAAACAAAACCACCACAACTGAGTTTCTCTGTTGTCATAATGCGACCGGTCATGGCAACCACACATCATCCCCATCAACAGATCTCCAGTAACCAATGCCAGATTTCTCAACCTTGCTTCTGGCATTGCTAGAGTTGGTGCCTCCAAGGCCCAAAAGTGCAAGGTAATTAATTAAAAAAAATATTGTAATAAAACTGACTTGTCTTGAATCTAAACCTATCCCTACTTGTACATATTATACACCAAGGTGTGTTGGTAAACTTGTGCTTGATGCGGTATTTATATACTATTATAACTCAAGTTTTAATTACTCAAATATTGTATTTTATCGCAAGTGTATGATCGTCGTTGGTACAAATTTAGGTGTCGAACACAGGGACAATTCGATCTCTAAACTAGAACCGAACGATTAAAAACTCTAAGCAAGCAAGATGGTTGGTGTAGAATGTTTGTTTAGTAACTAATTAAAATTAAAATAAGCAAAGCAATTAGAAGTTGTTGTGTGATCAAGGAGGTAGGGGCGGATCCAAGATTCTCACCAGGTGTTCAAGATTTACAGTTTTTTTCAGGGGTTCGAAATGATGGTTATTTCTAGAAAAAAAATATTTTACATGGTCATTTATGCAAAAAATTTCTAATACATGGTCATTTTTGAAAAAAAATTTAATATATATGGTCATTTTTGAAAAAAATTAAGAGGGTTCAGTTGCACCCCTGGAGCTACGTAGCTCCGCCACTGGTTGGAAGTCTAAGCCCTTAGGTTCACTATTCAACTTCTCTTTAGCAATTCAATTAATGTGACAACCGCTGTGGAATAGGTCAAGGTAAACAATGGTAGGTATTAGTGGTTGGTCTTTCGAGCTAATACCTACTCTAACGTAAACCAAAGTCGAGGGTTAATCAAACTCTAAATTACGCTAGAATTGACGTACGCACCATGGTTAATTTATCCCTAAATCTCGGTACCGTGCAATTACGCTATGGTACCGTAATTCAAATACAATTAACTCGCCTCTCAATCAACTAAGGTCCCTCTCGGGTACGATAGCGATTAAGTGCTTCTTTTCAGTCGGGATTCGACAAACGATTTCTCAATTCAATCTATCAAATCCTAAGATGAACAAATTAAACCAAAGAAGCAATATCCAATAGCAAACCGTTTACAACAATTCAAAATACTAAAAAGCAAGTTTCATAGCTACCCCTAAGGCCCTAAAGAGTTGATTAGCCTCTCATGGCTACAACAAATGCAAGGATAACTAAGAAAGCTAAAACAAACATCTCTAATAAAATTAAAAGAAAAGAGAAAATAAAACCCGTTTCTTGAAACTCAGGAAGAGACGTCGTCTTACACCGTCAAGCCCGCTTGCTCCTATGAAGACCTTGCCAATGGAGGAAGAAAAAATGATTTTCTCGGCCAAGAGCAAATGACTCAGCCAAAAAAGAAGAAGAGAGAATGAGATGAGATGTAATGTGTGGAATGGCCATGTATTTATAGGAAACAATGAGCTTGAGGTGCAATCAACGACATTAATTTGAAGATAGAGCGTTTAAGACACCATCTTCAATCAAATATTATATGCGTCAATGAAAGGAACCGCCAACTATAATTTGACCATGCTTAATCAATCAGGAGATATGTGCCATCTTGAGATAGTGTAGCTTGATCGATTAAAATATTTCATCAAATCTTTCATGTGCAAAAGGAGATCACCAGGAGATATGCGCCAGGACAAAGAATGTGCATTGCACAATTGTGTATCATGTGATTTGCGCACAAAATATTTGATAGCAGCATCAATTGATGCTCCGTGTGTCAAGAGATTTAGCACTTACAAATTATTTTGTTTCCTTTTTGACCTCAGCGCATGAGATTGAGCTGTTTCAATTGATTTTCACATTTGTGTAGGAGATAATCGCTTAATTAATTAAGCAACTTCAATATATCATCAAATCCACATTAATTTTTTATGCGGCCCATCAAAGAAAAGTGCCAGTAAATGAGAACAGGCCCAGTAGCTGATTTGCACGAGGGAGGTCGTGATCTGATATGGTCAGTGTCGTAAAGCGGATCCAAAACGAGTCAGACGGGTCAGCTGTGAACGCTCCAAAATTGCTCCAAAATCTGCATTAAATTAGCAATTTGCATAGTAACCTACTCTTGACATGAATTGCAAGAAACAAAGTAAAAACAAATGAAAATTGCAAATTTTAATTTTAAATGAAACCTAAAACGATATGAGATTTGATCAATTTACATCAAAAATCTAGTAATTGACATATATAATTTGGACTTATCAGTGCTGCAGCTTAGCAAATATTATGGCAGCAGTTGACGATGCAATCCATGATGGTGTGGATGTAATTTCAGTTTCTCTAGGCGACCGCTACCAGACTATGTGGATGATGCCTTGGTTGTCAGATTGTTCCATGCAGCAGTAAAAGGAATAGCAGTGGTTTGCTCGGGATGGAACTCATGGCCTTTTTTGGAGAAATTTATAAATGGAGAACAAACATTGGGTTGTAATGGTTGGCGCGAGCTCAATTGATAGGAGTATATATATATATTTATTTAAGGCAAAGAACTGAAGAAGTATTTTAAATATCTAAAGAATTTAGGAAGGAAATTTTTAGGATACAGACTTATTTGATTTGATAACAATTCAGGGAGAGTCTTTATTTATTGGAAAATACCGAGATAAACTCTTCAAGATTGTTTATGCTGAAGATATTACAACTTCTGATGCATCAGAAACCGATCAAGGTCATTACACTTCTTAATTACAACTATTTGGATCATATCTTTGTGATTTCTCCATTTCTCCATTCAAGGTTGGAACTTCTATATTATCTTACATTTGTACTACGATGTATGTTTGTGTGAATAGACCAAGAATCCATTAATTAAATAATATTTTCATATAACATTTGATGCTAATTGTTCACCCTGGTTTTTCATTAAAAAATCAGGTGGTCAAATTTACATCAATTAGAACAGTTGTTGGTAACTTGATGGCTCCTATTATCCCATTTGTCTTAAATAATAATATAATTGCAAACTTAATAGCATAAAATTTATGAGTTAATTTGTGCAAATATATTTTCCTATCTTTTCTTTAAAAAGTAAAAAAAATAAAGGTCAGATGAATAAACATGTGATTTACTGGCTAATTTTATATCAGTATATATTACTGAGATTTGTAATTCACTGCAGTCTGATGTTGTTGTAGAGAATTGCCTTCTCCAAAATTGATACCAAGAAGAGAATCTAATTGTATTAACTATAATTCTGATGGTGATGGGATTGGGGTTTCATTATTTCCTTTTAGGAATCTGATTTTGAAAAAAACTTATTTCAGGAATCTGATTTTGAAAGGAATTTATTTTTGTTTTTACCCTTGTAATTTAAGTACCATTATCATTTAAGCTTAGGACGCTATTTTTGGTCTCTTTTAAGTTATCTGCAAAATATTAATTTTTAAGTTTTATTTTGCAATATTAAATCACTTCAAAGTAATATTTGTTGTGGCATAATAAAATACTTAACATATAGCAAAAAAAAAAAACATTCCAGGTGCAACCATCTTAGCAACATTTCCCATTGAAAGCAATAATAAATAAAAAAGAAGAACACATGGAACTATTAAAAGCAATAATAAATATCACAATTAATTACTAGTTTAATTGTAAGCTTCATTAAACTTTGAGGATATTACAGCCCAACATATTTTTTTGGGCCGAGATATGGCCCAATATTTTGTTCTAGGTCTATGCAATTGTTTTTCACAAATCAAAACCTATGGAACATGCATGAATACTTTCATCATACAATAACAAATAAGTAAATAGTGTATTACAATAAGCAAAATAATTGTTAATTTAATAATACCTTTAATTAATTAATTACAAAGATTCTCATGTCCTCATGTGAGGCACGCATGCATCAATCTAAGATATATCTTGGTTAAAGAGAAACGACCACACTATTTTGGTATTTAAAAATTTAATTAGGTGGATGTTACACCATGGCGTGTATGATAACAACAACTTGCCTGGATGTTTGTGGCTATTATTTAATACATGATTTTGGGAATTAGTCGTTTATATCGATTTATTCATTAATTATTAAAATCAGTGGAGGCTCTAGATTTAGTTACATAAAAAAACGTGTATAATGAATGATGAAAATTTTAAAGACATAATGAAGTTATTATATCTCTCCTCATTTTTAATAGTGAGAAATAAATTCAGAAAATATCTTTTGTATGGTGTTTTTACGTCAAATAATATGGAATATAATGACAATTAAGAACAATAATAAATATCAAGAATTTATAATGTATTTATTTAATGATTTTTAGATTTGAAATATACAAATTAACGACAAATATAAAAGACACATATTAGAACTCCCACAAAAATAACAATCTTAACAGAATTTGCTTTTAAATTAGCAAAATCAATAGGCAATGAAAAGAAAACATGATTACAACATATGTTACATATCCAACTGGAAAAGAGAGACACTCTTTCTTTTCTTTTTTATCTAATTAATTTTGTTTTTCTATTGAAAAATAAACTACAATGCAATTAAAATTTTACTTATGTCATATGAATTGTTGAAGAAAAAGATTATAAAATTGCTTGTGGTCCCAGAAACTTGCTGAAATGTGCGCATTCTGCATTTTTGTTTTCAAAATTCAAACTTAAACTTATGAAACTGTGTTGTTAAAAAAAAAAAGAGTATAAAATTAACATATAGCTCAAAATACATACAAAAAATAGGCATTATCTTAAAATATGTCTCATCCTATTAGAAATTTCCCTGATTATTGATACTTGACAATGTGTTTAGGTTGAAACAAGTTCACGACATACATGTTATTCTGAATTTTAAAATTCAAGGAATATATATGTAACAATTTAATATTAATTTCAAGATTCACATACAAGTTTACAATCTAATACTGGTAAAATTCTGGTTTTCATACTTGGTATTCCAGTAATAACACCACTTGCATCTATGATCAACTTTCTGGTAAAAGATTTCTCTGTCACAGTTTGATGTCTGGAAAAGCAAATTATTAAAGACAGAACAGCTTGGTATTGGTAGTGACTTCTTTTACGGCTCCGAGCATTTCTCTAAAGAAACCAATAAATTAAAGAGCCAACAAAGCTTGCATTTGAGGAATCTAAATGCACACATGGGAATGTGCACATTGACAAACGGAGAAAAAAAGAGAATCCTATTTGCATTGATTTTCTCCTTCACAGTCTCCAATTCTGTCTTAGACTTCTATTTTGTTCTCTTATCCATCCTAGACATCGATCGCAAGCACATTAATTTTAACCTGCTAATTAATTGGTTTCCTTCCTAATCTATGTCATTATCTTTTTAGGTGCATTATTTAATCACGGTTCTAAAAGTTAATTAATTAAATATTTAAATAGTTCCCTAAGATCAAGGGAAGGGGTTCAGTCAAGATCGATCACGACTTTGTGCCGGGAGGCGAAAGAAAATATAATATTAAAGGTTATCTGCAACAAACAGAACTTTCTATTTACATTTTGCTCGATATATTTTTTAAACTATTTCGTGATTAATTCATGGTTTGATAAGTCAATATCTACTATAGTCCGGACGGATGACAATATAGTTAGAACTTTAAAAAATAAAAATAAAATCAGTGTAACTAATAAACAACCTTCACTAGTACAGAAAAGATTTAGTAATTTCCATAAAACAATAATTATTGTAAAAATTATTAAACACCGTTAGCAAAATCGCAAATTTGATCAACTAGAAGTGTGAAGGTCTAAACCGATCTCGATCTATCACAGACACACACAAATTGGCCGCCTCCACAGACCTTTCTTTCCCTCCTAGCAGCCTTCACCGGTATCTAGCAGATCTCATATTTTTGTCCTCTCGCCGACACCTTATCCTCTCGCTGGCTTAAGGTAGTTTTTTATTTTTGTTAAATATCGAGCCAGGGACTATTGCCATGGCTCTTGTTGAAGTTGCCACTAGGCTTGTGCAATTGGAGCTACTCCTTGTTAATATCGTTCGAAATTTTGTAAGTTTCAAAATAAAAAGGTTTTAAATTTTAATATTTTATCGTAAGCTAGATTAGAGTTAAGATATTAACTAATGATAAATTTCATTACTAACAAGACAATTATTTATTAAAATAATTGTCAAAATTGATGAGTTTTACACCACCAATCAAAATTGGTGGGTTTTACCTTCTTTCTCTATTTGAAAGATAACAATATAGGACAAGGAAGTCGATTCAAGGTAAAGGGAAATGAATTCAAAAGGAAAGAATAAGCCGCTCAATGTTATATGAGAAGCCGACTCCGACATAAGCGATGATGAAGACATCGACTTAGGGGAAAAAGAAGATGCCAATCTTGTCTTGATGGGACTTGCGAATTTCATGCCATCTTCGATCAACAAATAATCGACAAGGCAAAGGAAATCATCAAGAAGAAGAAGATTACTGATCTAATCTCAATCAACCACACGTTGTAAGGGAATCTTACTCTACTTTTATTGTTAATAAGCCAACTGTATTCCTCGAAGAGATTCATAATGATGATGTTGAGGAGGAGGAGGAGAACACACCTTTGTGTATTGAGGACACATGTCAATATATTGATTTGAAAAATGAGTTACAAGAGTGTAAAAAAAAATTAAATGAGAGAGATGTCACAATTGTATAGTTGAGAAATAAAATAAAAGAATCTGAATCAAAAGACTAAGCCTATAAGGTATAACACTGACCAAACAACAAGTATGCATTTATGTATAACACTAGAAAATAAAAAAATCAGAATCAACGAGTTTAGGCTACAACAAGGAAAATGACACTTCTAGTTAAAAAAACAACCTTTAGGTCAAAAGACTAAGCCTAGAAGGTATAACACTAGACCAAACAACAAGTATGCATTTATATATAATAAGAAATAATTTGGCAAGACTAATTACAAGAAGCTTGATAAAATTCAAAATATCATGGGTCAAAACGTATGTTTTTAAGGTAAATGATAATCAACATAAGTACAAGAAACTTTACTATAGAGCAACTAATGAAATTTTTTATGAAGTGAAGAATTATAACACTTTAGATTACTCAAGACCAAACAAATTCACCAAGCCTCAACCACTCAACAAAAGAAAATACGATATGTCGTTTTACAAAAATAAGAAGTTGAGGGTTGAAAAAAAATGCATACAAACAATCAAGTGTCAAGAAAGTTAACACAAACAAAATCGTACATTTAGATCTAAAGACCAATATTTTGTGGGAAATTGGAGAATGCAACAAATAATTGTGCAATAAGGAAAGACAAATATGTGCAATTTATTAGCACTTTGGGTAACTTGTCTAGCATTGCTAGTACACGTGAGACTAAATAGATAATTTTATAATTATTTTTGGGGACACAGTTGCATTCAATCAAATTAACAAAATCGTTGCGACATAAGTGAAAAATAAAGAGTTGCGGAAGCTTTACTTACTTTCCATCTCCCTTTCGTTGTCTCTGGTCTCTAATCCAAGCAACGTCGGAGATGTCTTGAGACTTGAGAAAGGGCCTTGTCACGTGTGCTTCCCGACGGATCCTTCCAAACGTCTCGAGGGTTTACTGCCAAATTTATTGCGGCCACAATGTCGCAATGGTTTTATTAATTTGATTGAACTGCAACTGTGTTAGATTAGGGAATGGTTAATCGATTTGATACCCTAATTGAATTGCACCAAACTCAATTGAATTATTCCCAACAAGAGTTGCAGAAGCTTCACTTACTTTCCATCTCCCTTTCGTTGTCTCCGGTCTCTAATCCAAGCAACGTCGGAGATGCCTTGAGACTTGAGGAAGCGCCTTGTCACCTCTGTTTCCCGACGAATCCTTCCAAAAGTCTCGGGGTGCTATCCTTTCTTTGACGGTCACAAAATTCCCGACAAAGTATACACTCTTAATGGAGAAGAATGTGGTAGCTATGCACAACACATGTGCCTTAATCACAGAAAATTCTGATCTCTCGATACTCGCTAACGTTTAGAGACCCGAGACCTTTTATAGGGGTCAGAGTGTATCTTGGAAAGATGCCGAATTAATTATCAAATATTCATCAAATATTTGTAATTATATTCTCTCCGATTCTTTTCCAAATCCTAGTATTTACTGCTGTAAATACATCCATGAATTTGGTACAAATTACATTTTATTCGATGAAAAAGATAACGAGTGATCTAGGCATTGAAATCATGCCTTACAGAAGGTCTCTTGCGGTCGCAATGAATTTCATTGCGGTCGCAATGAATTTCATTGCGGTCGCAATAGACTATGCAATGGACAACGCATTTCAATGGCGAATTATGTCAGTACTTTCCCCACTTAGCAAACATTTCGTTGCTCACCAACCAAGCTTTTAAAAAACGAAGTTTAAATATCGGTTTAACCATTTTAATGAGAAAAACTAGTGATGGCATTATGTTTTCAGAAAAACAATTTTAACGAGTTTTTTGCAGTTTAACGGTTTTAACTTCGTTTAAATTGTGTAAACCCGTTAAAACATGCCATTTTAACGCTGCTTTTTTTTATTTGTGTTTTTGGTGGTTGTTTACTGTAATATACTTGGTGCTTTGTCAACTTGTTGGATTATTTTAGTTTTTTCGCTTTTGTTTACTACTTTACAACTTGGTGTTAGTTATTGTGGACTTAGTCGGGTAGTTACCAATATTATGATGGTGTGTTGATTGTTTGGATACACTGGTCTTGTGTGTTATATTGATGCTGGCATGAGATATTGTTATGCTAGTGCGACTTATGCAATTAGATAGTGGAGTTTATAAAAATAAACATTGAAGCACATTTCAAAATAAAATACATTCTAAATCCTAATTAATAAACATATCAAATCACATCGTGCATATTTTTAAATAATGAAAAGAAAAAGAGCAATGCTAATAAAAATGTTAAATATATTATATAGTACATAGTTACATAGAGTTATACAAATGACAAAAAATGTGTATGTTTGCACCATAATCTGGTCTAAAATAAATAAATAACAGATAAAAAATGGTTGACTGTTTTTTAATTTAACTTTCGTATAATTTCATTTTAACGTTAAACCGTTAAGCGACCACCTCACCGTTGAGGGATGTTAAACTTTTTTAAAAGCTTGCCATCAACACAACAAAGGGACTACTACTCATTTTTTAATGCTAAGATAAACCTCGCAGAATTCAGCAAAGTAGAGGTTTAGTGCAGGATACTTGGTGCGACTCAACTTCAATGTGACATCATAAAAAACTTTCAAATACTGAACTAATTCATTCACTGCATCCCATTCCATCTCAGATGGGTTTAAAGTGTACCTCTTGTCAACGACATCATATCTAGTAATTGACAGTTTGAGCTAAAGGCTAACTCCAGCATAAGATATGTTGAATTCCAACGTGTTGGAACATCCCATGTAGGTTTCTTGTTTGGAGCATTAACTTGGTAATAAATGATAAATATCAATGTATATAATGTTCAAATTAAGTACAAATTTTAAACCAATAAAAAAAACATACCTGAGATATTGTCAATTGAAACTTCTATGTTCTTTCTTGCGAATGAGGAATGTACTTTATCATTTTAAGAATCTTCAAAATCTCATCCGATAGCACAACAAGTCCATCCTAAACAATCTAGTTCAAAATATGGTAGCCACATCGTTGATGAAATATGACACCTTTTGCAGGAAGTACATCCTTCAAATGTGTTGTACCCAACAGCTCCTCGATGCAAGCTTCGTTGGCAGTTGAATTATCAAGCACAAGATTGAATGTTTCTTTGCCCATGTTCCACAATATCAACTTGTCCAAAATGGCTTGAGCAATGTGCTTGCCAGTGTGTGGACATGGCAATGAGGTGAAATTAAGTATTCTCTTTCTTAGTTTCCAATCATCATCAATGTAATGACATGCAAGAACCTGAAACCCATATCTCTATCATTATTGGTCCACAAATCACTAGTAGAACTGACCCTACTATCTAGCATGCATGTCACCTCATACAAAATACCTATTTCTTCTTCATAAATTTTATGGAATCAAACCTGAGGGTGTTCTTTGATATCAGTTTAAACTTTGGCTGGAGGTCACTTATGAACACTCTCAAGCAATGATGAGTTACACAATTAAAGGGCTACTCATGTACAATTATCATTTTTACAAAGTTTTTCCTACATTTGACTTGGTCAAATTCCCAAACAGCAAGACTTGGGCCATCTATAAAGCATTAAAAAGACAATATATACAATTAGCGTATATACATGATCATTGTTCTACCAAAAGAATGAAAATGATTATTTGAACAATTAATTATACATGTTGCACTGCCACTCTGAAAGAACCTTTGCATAGCATCAAATGTGCCATTTCACAAGATGAGGTCAAGAATGATCAATAATTTCTAGGTATGAACTTGTGACTCTAATACCACTTGTTAAAATTGGTGCGCATATATGACAAGTATGCGGGAGCGTGTGTGCTATGATTATCAAAACTTTAATCACCTAGTAATTTTACAAGTTTTGGTGCAATTCAATTGGTTCACAAGATTTCACAAGAAATAAAGAGAGAGTAAGAACAAGAGGAGGAAAGGCAAAGAACAAACAATATAACGTGGTTTGGCTGCTCAAAGAGGCCTACGTCCATGAGACACCGAGATCGGATACTATAACCAAAAAATATTTTACAAAAAGGAAGCCTATCCAAATGGCTCCAACACCCTTGCAACGGGCAACACGAAAGTTGCAAGGTATAACAAAAATATCTCGATTGACAACACAACTCGAAGCAAGAATGATACAGTTGACAACATAACCCAGATCAAACAAAGTCTTGTATTTGACTACACAATAGACAAAGAAGTAGAACAAACTAGCTCGAATCGATGATTGGATGATTAAACAATGGCTATCCTAAACTCTCCAGTTTGAATGCTTGTTGGAGCATGCTTATGTGCTCCGTAAGTGCTCTTGAGTGCTTGTACATTTTGGAGAAAGCTTTCTTAGTCTTTTGAAAAGAAGGGGACTTGTTTATATAAGCAAAGAACTTTCCAATTCTTGAAATCTTGAATATGTGCACCAAGCTTTACAGGAAAGAGGCAACCTCTGTTATAATGGTTTGAAATCCATTGTGATGGGTCTGAGAAGTGTTACTGTAACACACTGTTTTGTTTTTTCAGTACTTAGTCGATTTTTCCAACTTCAAATCTCATGTCTTGTGGATCCTCTTGTCAGAAATTCGTTGTAACACCTTGGGACTTGTTGTGACGGTTCCTAACATGTTATGATGGGTTCTTCATGTATTACTGTAATACATGGCTCCGCCTTGCTCTGTTTTTCTCGTTTCTTGCGTCAATGTACTCGTCTTGACTTGTACATCATATTTGCGATCTTCTTTATAGGTCAATTGTATATGTTTTAATCTGCACTCAACAAAACTAAACTTGTGTAAATGTTATTACTGTTATTGTTTTGCAAATTATTTAACCAAGATGAGTTCAAGCCAACAATTAGATCGTCGGTCAATGCTTACGCGCCGTCTAATGCACAAATCTAGCTAGAGTTTGAGAAAAAATAGCAAGTGGTGATGAAGGTTTGACACAAATTTGTCATGCAAGGATCAACGAGACTGTTGCACAAACCATCAGACATTGACAGGCCAAGCGACGTGCGAGAGAGAGCGGAAAGAGAGCGGCAAAAACAAGGCTAAGGTCTAGTTTTTATCCCCTATACCTCTCTATTTCTCCGCCAACTATCAGTAATAAAAACAAAATTTTGGCAGATAGAATTTGAACATGTAAACAGACGGTACCAAACGAAACGTCACCAAAAGGTTTCTCTTCATTTTGTTTTTACAATCGAAACAGCAGAAATTTTCGTTTCCATTTCGCTGTTCTGTTGTACACGTACGATACAAAATGAAATAACGTAAAAATCTGATTCGTTGACAACAGTACAACACTAAATGCAATGAATCACCAACACTACACGTATAACCTAGCATTAAATTAAAGATCATAAATTTTTATTGTCCGAAATCAATGGTTCATGCGGAGACAAAAAGCAAAAGATGTGCATGCATGGGGCATAGTGAGGACATGCCATTGGAATCATGGGACGCATAAAACACCATGTAATATAGGGATCCGAATCTGCTGCTGGTATTTGAGACAAGCAGTATTCTGCTTGTTTCGATTCGACCGTCCGATCGTCACGAACGGCTGTGATTTGACTTAGAAGGACGAATGTTTTGGCCATTAGATGAATTTTGAACGATCCAGATCTAAACAAGCAGGAAACAAAAAGGTTTTAACAAGCTGCAGATTTGATTCCGTAATATAGTGTGTTAAAAGAAGGGAAATTAAGATCATTAAAGTGCTAATAATTTACCTTTCTTTATTAGTTAATTCGAAGAAAAGGACCTCGTACTTATCATTTATAAAGGATCTCAAACCGGATTAATGCACATGCAAGGTGCTATTATATATGTATGCATGGTTTAATTTCTTGTTGTGGAATTATCATAAAAAGTTGTTACACGTAAAAAATCATTAGAATAATACGAAGAAAATAAAATAAAAAATATAGCAAATGCAAACATTTTAAATTTATGAAATTTCAGTGTAAGATAATAAAAAGGGATGAATAAGCTCCGAAAATTTATTATTTGAAATATAATAAATAAATTGTAAATAAAGAGAAAGATTATCTAGAAAGCTCGAAAGATAGAAATAATCTGAGTTGACAACTCAGACCTTTAGAAAAACACTTCATTGCTAAACCTGGTCTTAGAATACCCACCGGCAAACGCCGACGCTTTTTGGAATTACACGAAATTGTCAATTTCGGGCAATGTGACCTTTTGTCTCAAATCTGGTGCTTAACACAAAAATGTGATTACACTGAATATTCAATATCGTGCAGTAAAGCTTCCATTTTACATAAAAACTCTTCTCTCTTTCATTCTCTTTCTCATCTCAATTTTCTATTTCACAACCCAAAAAATTTTGTTCAAAATTTTTTTTTTTTGGAAAAGTCACTAAATTTGTAATTTTTTATTTTCTCTGTTCTAGTTTTTTATATTTTTAGTCATTTTATATTTAATAAATTTATACTTTCATTGTTGAGTGTACTTAATAATTATTTTACTTGTTGAGAATTTATTATTATAGGCAAATCTAACTTAAATAAATCTAAAAAGAAATAATTTCTTCTAATTATTCTAAAAAAATATAGATTTTATTCATTATTACTTTGTAATTCGTTACTTACAATTTTTCTTTGTATTTTTGTTATTGTATTTTCTAGTAATTTTTTTGTTAGCAATATATATATCTTTATTTAACTTACATTAAAATAATAGATTGTAAAAACTAATCTATTGATGTGTTTTGTGTGTAGATTGTTGCGAGCAATGATTGCAATAAGCGCGTATCACGAAGGTAATATACTGAGAAGACCAACAGTTGTAGATTACAATCTAAGTGTCAAATTTTCATTTCATGTAACTGAAGAAACTAGTTTTGATGAAGTAAGGTGACAAATTTATATCGGACTTGGCCTACTTCCGACTCAATTTAAGTTGAACATGAGTGCACGATTAAACACAACATCTCCTGGATCATATTGTTATAACTTGTTGGGTGTAGATAATGATGTGATTTGGAAGTTAGTTATTCAAAATTCCACTCTGTTGATCAATTTTCGCATGTTGGAAGTAGTGATTTAGTCAACACCAAATACATGTAATATCAATTATGATCCAAATCCCGATAATATGTCAGGAAATAGCTACACACCATTTGTAGAGTGAAACAGTCCACCCACAAATGAATATAATCTCAATTTTGAACCTAATCCCGACAGTGTGTCAGGTAGCCCACAGATAAACAATTTGATGTAAGAAGTAAGACAATATGAAGAATTAGACCATAATTATTTTTTTTAAAACATACCACATGTCTATTATTGTGGGCATTACCCTCGAGGTGGCAACATTGCCAGCTGGTGGAGGCGTGGTGACTAAGCTAAAACCTCATCATTATCATGTTGGTTGAAGAGCGTATACATGCAAAACTAATGGTACCAGTACATGTAATGAACCATCACCCTCTCATCCCACGGTCTATGCTCACCGACGGTCATCTTATCGACTTTGAGATCAAATGTGCAAGTCTCTGGTCACAACCGCTCGGCCAAAGCACCTATCATGGCCCTATCTAACTTTAACTTCCATTCATTGGTGATTTGTGCCAATTGATACAAGTATAACCGTTTCAAAGTTAACGCCATTTTTGGGTGGTATGGTACCACTGCTAGGTGTGCATATGCCCTGATAACAAATTATTCTTGTATTGTATTACGTCATAGTTGTAACCGCACATAATAATTAAAAATAAAATATGAAAGATGCTAAAAAAGAAATTAAATTGGATTTTAAAAGTATCTTGTTTGAAATTTGGAACGGTCTATGTTGATCCATATGAAAAAATGAGACTTTGTGGATATTATTCTTGAGCCATTAAATCACTACAAATTGGTACAACATTCGTTAAATTGGTATTGTAATGCAAAATTTAACTATAATACAAGATTTAAAATTTTACTATAATTTGGTAGTATTTGATACTATGATAGCAAAATTGCACTAAAATAGGTAGCAAAATTTCACCAAAATTATAACTTTTGCAAAATTATCTAGAAAATTTTGACAATATTAGCCGAATTATGATGCTATGTAATCAAATTTTCCTAAATTAGGTACTAAAATAGATAACAAAATTGCAACTTCTGCAAAATTACCCACAAATTATGGCTAAATTACTCAATATGTACAAAATTATCTATGAGTACATTTAACAATCACATTTTCCAATTTGATGTCTATTATCAATATTTTGTACTTAATTTTTATCTAAATACGATTTTAACGAAAAGATAATTTTTTTACCTTCATTAAAAGCACTGAAGAACATATATGGACTAAGAAGAGAGTTTAGAAGCTTCTTCTAAAATTCTTCTAACAAAAGATTTCATAATGACTCAAAAAATACATTATTGGTGAGTTTTTACCAAGGAAGAATAGAAGAAAGGGGAAGAGGGAGAAGGGAGAAGAGGGTCTCGCGTGAAATGAAAAAAAAAGAGAATTATTCAAGATTGTGAATTCAGTGCATTGAAATTTCGAAATGCAAGGGATAGAGAACTTCGTGCATTACCATTTCAAATTGTACGGTGTAGCGAACTCAGTGCTTTTCTAAAGGCCTGAGTTGCCATCGCAGACTATCTCTATTTTTAGAGTTTTTCAGTTAATCTTTCTCTATATTTAAAATTTACTTATTATATTTACAGTAATAAAAATTTCGGGAATAAGCTTAAGCTGTTAAGCTGTTTCGTTTTTTCTTGCATGCAACCGACAAGAAGTTTCATTTCCAAGGCAGCTGGTTTGCCTTCATTTCTCGCATACTGGTATTATATTTGATATAGTTTGATTGGACAGAACATTTTACTAGAAACGGGTTCCTACTTCCTACTACGTTTTTAATTTGTGATATGATATTTAACGAAATGTGTCGCGAATTTCTAAATAATAGTTTCTTTTTTGATACCTACATATATAAATAAATAGTTGATTTGAACTTCCGATCGCGAGCTAATAGATCTAAAAGATGCCAGCACCACTTTTGATATTGCAGTTGATGTTTCTGAAGTGAGTCGTCTTATTTTGATATATTATATCTGGTAAGCAAGTCCCCAGGTTTCTACTGATACCTAGCGCAGCAGTGGAGATAGGCAGTCATTTATCTCTAGTATAATTGGTACGTAATAAAATTATTTGTTTATTTATGGCGCCGATAATCATTTATTCTGGATTGGATTGGTAATAACTAGACACAAATTTGTCTTGACCAAGAAACTGACAAGCGACACGCGATTCAATCCTAAGCTAAGCTATCTATGATCTATCACTTTGGGACTTGCTTCGTCTCTCTCCTATACTCATGTGCATTCAAGTACTACTAACCAAATAAAATAAGAAGCACATTATATGGGAACCAATTTTTCTGCCGTCGAACAGACGAGCGATTTAAATTTTCTGCATTGTAGATTACAAACGATTCAGATTTAATTTAGAAAAATCTGATATTATAAAGTTTAACTCGCAAGAATCTCGATGCAAATTAAAAATTGAGACTTGTTGTGCAACACACACAGTATTTTTGCTGCGCGATGGAAGATCTCATTCCCATTAACACTGCACCGACGCGAAAAAACGAGAGAACTTGTGATATTCAATTCAAGTCTCGAGTAACCATTGTTCAAAGTTTGCACTTCCAACGTGGAGCCGTTGGTCTGGTGCAATCTTTGACTGTTACGTGTAAATACACGAGTTCATCCACATCAACAAAAGGGGAAAAAAACAGAGGAAGGTAGATATCTTCTGAAGAAATTGAGATATAGAAATTTAGTCTATTCTTAATTCAACTTTTTGTTACAAAATTTAGAGAGGATTGAGCTCCTTCAATTTATTTTGAGCTCTTGTTTTTTATTGGACGGATGATGAATAAATCCAACGATTCTAAGGTCCAATTTATATTACTAAATATTATTTTTATTTCTCAACACTTTCACTCAAATTAAGATAGTACAAATTTTTAATTCTAACTTGCTAACATTCTCCTTAAATGCTTGCATTTTCGGTCTTTGAACTTTGACGAATATATTGGCTAATTGATGCTCGCCTCTCACGTTAGGTGTAATTATTTTATTTGTTTGAACTTTCTTTCGAATAAAGTGGCAATCGACTTCTATATATTTTAGAAGTTCGTGAAATCACGAATTGGAGATAATGGTCGAGCCGCTTGATTGTCACAAAACGTCTTCATTGATTCTCAATTTGTGATTCTGAAGTCTTCTAACACTTGTTTCACCCATATTAATTCATATAAAATATTTGTTTTCTTAATTGATATAACTTAAATATTTGTTTTCTCAAGATATCTAAGTCTACATAATTCATATAAAATTAAAACATTTAATTTTCTTCAAGGATGATACTTTATATCACATAGATTCAATAATTCAATTTTCCAAAATAGCTTGATGCCTTCATTTGAATCATCTATTATTTTGCAATAATAATACATAAATTGTAAAATAACTTCTTAAATGTCAAACCAACCTTTAGCTTTTATGTAGCATACTTGTTATTTTATCAATCAGGTCATTTTACTTTCTTGTTTTATGCAAACGTGTTTTGATAAAAATATATATTATGTATCTTCTTATTCTTAATCAAATAAATATTACTTTAGCAATTTGACTTTTTCTTTAATGTTGCCTCTTGATTTTTTATTATGGATTCATAATTTAATGATTTGACCATTTATTTTCTAATTGCTTCTCACTTTATTTCATTCTGAATTAAAGCGTATTTCTTTACATGGAAATTTTTTATGATCATATATCATTTTCCTTATCCATTTCACTTTAAGCAATATTATTTCTAATTTAGCGAACAAAAGAATGAATTTATTTCACTATCTTTTCACATCATTTTGATTAAGGGCTTTTCATATTATCTAACAAGATATTTAATTTCTTTAATAAACCATCTTTGGATGATATTATTTACCTTTTATATCTTGTAATAGTAATTAAGTGTTGACGATAAATGGTCACATAAACAATTATCATTCCTTTGGACCGAGTAATTGATTATATGAAAACTAATAATCATGATCACACTTATTACTATTCTTATCCTGACAATCCACTATCATGATAATCAACCATCTAGATAATTGTTTTCTTCCTTTGGGTCGATTAATGATTATATGAAGCTTAACGATTATCACATTTATCTTGCAATATAAAATGATAACGTTGAAGCCTAATTAAAATATGATCATGAAACTAATCATGAAACTAAACGCCACGATTTAATCCTTAATCATGATTGTAAAATCTATCTAAAGGCCTTGATATGTCTAATTTCTCCATTACTTTCATACTAACCAACAATACTATCCAACTGAGGCATATTTGGATGCAATCAATGCTCTTAGGTATTCTGGTTTTATGTATAAAGTACTTATCCAATGAGCTTTTGTGTCGCTCTGCCTTTAGGTCGGATTGATATACCTACATACTAATGACCAAGCCAGTCAAGTGGGAAGGTGGGTCACAGACAGACCACTTAAGTATCAAACCCCAAATGCTTTTCTAAGACATCATTAGCACACAATACCTCATCATCTTTCTTTGTACACCTTACTTTATGTAAACAATAACTACTTTAGTATTAATCCTCAATTGGGAAGTTAATAATTTGTTGTTGGTATGCCAACTTTAAACTTTCATTGGTCATTTTGCTTATATCTTTAGTAATAGTGTCCATTTGCAAACAATATCGTTTATCAAAATGAGGCATGCATTTCTAATTGCCTTTAAATATATTATAAAATCATGCCTAAAGTCTATACTAGAATGTATTCCTCATTGGGAGGTGACCACCCTATTGTGTGCTATCATGCACATGCATATTTTCTTGAGATTGTGAGCTATTTTGCACATACATGTTCTTAGTATTGTGTGCTATGTTGCATCATGGTGTTTTCAAGTATTGTGTGCTATGTTGCATCGAGGTATTTTGGGATTGTGTGCCATCTTGCACATACATGTTTTTGGAATTGTGCTATGTTGCACTATGTTTGCTTTTGGATTGTGCTATCTTGCAAATGTTTTCAGGTATTGATGTGCCATCTTGCGCATGTTTGTTTCTAGAATTGATGTGTTATCTTGCACATGTATGGTTCTGAAATTGTGCTATCTTGCACATTTCTAAAATTGATGTGTCATCTTGCACATGTTTGTTTCTGGATTGCGCTATCTTGCACACGTTTGTCTATGGATGTCGTGCTATCTTGCACATGTTTGTTCCTGATATTGATTCTTTGGGTTAGAATATCTGGGGTGCCACTTGACGGTTCTCATGTCAATACATTTTTTGCATGATGATTCTATGATTTGAAGACTTTGAAGGTGCCACTCAACGATTCTCGTGTTGAGGTACATGCAACAAAATTCTTTGATGATCCTCTTGATTGAAGAGCTTTTGGTGTTTTCATGACAATTTACCACCCTGATATAATCATCCAACTCTCTCAACTGTCGAGACGAACTTCTATTATTTTCATGACAGGTTACCACCCTGGTATGAGTCACTCGTGATAATCATCCAATGATTCCTTGTGTTGCGATGTACTTTTGGTATTTTCATGACATGTGACCACCTGGAAGGCGTACACTTGGTATTTTCATGACATGTTACCACCCTGAACGAGGTCTTGAAAATCATCCAACAATTCCTTGAGTTGAGATGTACTCCTAGTTGTTTTATGACATGTTACCTCCTTGAGCAAGACTATCGTGTTAGGCAGTCATTATGAGGGTACGCAACAAGGCCCCAAAGCCAAACAACCGACTATTCTTGGTGTCGAGGTGCTTCTTGGTGTTTTCTTGACAAGTTACCATCCTAAACAAGTACTTGAATCATTCAACGATTCCTTGAGACGATATGTACCTCTGGTGTTTTCATGATAGGTTACCACCCAGAGCAAGCTACTTGTGTTAAGCCATCATGCGGGGATACGCCATGATGCTCCAAAGTTTAAGGCATTCAATAGTCCTATAGGTTGATATGCTCCATGATTTGACTCGATTTGTTTCCCGACCATAGGCTCACCTAAGGCTCGAGACAAGTCCATTTTTTAAAGTTTTTTCTTTGATTCATTTGATGTTTTTTATTCTAAGGGAGGGCACTCAACGGTTCTCTGGTTGGTGCATTTCTGGATATGACTTGATTTTCTTTCCGACCTTAGGCTCACTTGAGGAGAGTCAGATTTCATGTGATGCACCAGCGTAGACATGTTGCTCTACATGTTTCGTAGTAGGAAAGGCCTATGCTATGTGTAGCATAATAGCATTTCTCTCTCTCTCTTTATATATATATATATATATATAACAAAAAACACATTCTCGGAAGGCAAGATAAATAATACTTTAAAAAAAAAACATATCTTCCATTAAATGGAATATGCTTTGCATGAAGAGAATATACGTCATCATGTAATAAAAGTAAAAAAATAAAAGATTGGACCAAAAATAAAACCAAATCTTAGTTAGTAACATCTTGAATTTGCTTAAGAATCAAGACGTCGCTATCAAAATAAGTCATTTCTAAAAATGTCGTTTTGTGTTATTCAGTATGCCCCCCCACATCGCTCAAGAATCAAAGGTATTGTGGGCTGAGATAATTCCTCATATAAATAATGGCAGGACTAGTGCCTGATCAGGACATAGAACCCCAGAACCTCATTGGTTGAAAATAAAAAAATGTCGGACGACTTCGTGCACCCAAGTCTCTCTAGACAGATCACAAGAGTTTGGGGCGACCTGTCCTCTTTTTTCAAGTATGCCTCCCTCAATAGCAAAATATGCAAAAAAGTCCAAAGGAATGCAGAGTTAGGCTCCGAACCGCGAGAAAGGGCGCCGACAATCTACACTTTTACAATGATCAAATACATAGGCAAATTTAGAGTTTGAATCTCATTCGGATATCTTACTTTTAGGCTTGTCTTTTTCTTGGGGCAAAACATTGTTAGACTTTTCCTTTTCTTGAGGCAAAGTACTTGTAGATTTTTTTTCAATTGTGCATAATTTTTATTCTAATTCTTTTAATTTTTTTTTCTCAAATTTACAATAGTGACATCTCTTTACCTCAAAATAGTTTTACACTCTTGTAATTCATTTTTCAAACCAATGTATGTATCCTCAATACTTAAAGGTGTATCATCCTCATCATCATCATGTTGAACCCTCGAGGGTGTGAATAGAGTTATTTAAAATCCTAGGATTCTTTTGCAATTTAATGCACAATTCCAAATATTTAGGCATTTGACCTATATAATTTGTAGGCTTGTTCGTCATATTTCGCATGCAATCAAGTCATCCATTTAGCTCTTTAGTCTTTTCAAGATATTTCTTCAATTGCCTTCATCCATTTCTTCAAAGCTTTGCATACCTACAAAATTATCACAAATGCAAATATAAAATTCAAGTTTATTTTGTAAATCGATAAATATAAAGATATTGCTTTACAACAATCTCTCATTTTTGTCGATTTGCAAATTTCCAAAACATGTGCATGTTTTTAATTTGAATTGGTGAAACTCTTGCACAGGTGATTATTCTCTCTCTTTTTTGTAAATCGTACAAAAGATAACTTAATTTAATTTTCATGACTCCCCCTTAATGTAAACATGTGTTAAACAATCAATTTTGAATATGTGATTTAACAAAATTATGCATAACTCCCCTCAATTTAAGCGTTTTTGCAATTAATTTGAAATTTTGATATAGCAATTTTTGGTTTAAATTGTTCTCAATTCATGTAATTGACAAAAAAAATAGAAGATGTTAAGCAAACAAGATCCCCCTCATTCTTTGCATTCTTCAAGATGATATTCTTTCAAATTTTACAATTTCTAAAAAAAATGCATTAGATCCCTTTGCAATGTTGTGTTCTACCAAGATTTTGTATCATATTTTCATGCAATTCAATACATCTTCCCCCAAAAGTAATTTATATAAAAAAAAAGCACATAACATTTTAGACATCTATCACATGTTCTAAATAAACATAGATATAACAAATTAAAAGCAAGTTCAAAGTTCAATAACATAACATCTAAATAAGGGTTCACACAACCTAAACAACATAGCCTCCTTATTCATTTCCAAATGTAGAAGAAGGAACTCAATATGTCTCTCAACAAGTGTATCACTTGTCTTTGTTTGAGAAGAAACTTGAAATGATTGTTTCGAACCAACCGAACCCGAAGCACAAATGAGACGTGAAGGTGTTACTCAAGTCAATTTCGATGATGATGATCACGAGAGTAGTGAGGATGAGTAGTTAGGTTTATGCTAGAAATTTTAATATAATTTGCTATGCTCGTATGAGAACTTGAATGTTTAAATTTAATATTTGTATGCATGTTGTGTAAGCATTCGACTTGTCTTGTTTGAAATATCTTGCTTGCATCATTTTTGTTTTCTTGATTATATCTCTTGATGCTCCTTTATTATTCTTTAAATTGCAAAATTGTTATTTGTTCTATATTTGCAAAATTTATATCATTAAGGGAAGAAATTACTCATGACTTGATTTGAAAATACATACTAGAATTTAGGGGAAGTAATTAAATTGAATAAAGTATTTTGCCATACTTTGTAAAAAAGAGGAGAAATGTGGTGTTGTGCATGACAATTAGAATTATATGCACACACATAGGATTTTACAAATTGTCAACAGGTGGAGTTTGTAAGATTAAACTCTCTTTTTTTTTGACAATTTGCAAAACAAATTAGTACTAACCTTGCACAATTGAATTTTTGTGAGTTGCAGGTTTATACAGGTACACTATGATGATGCAAATGCTCAAACATGCATGTACAAGTCATAACGATCACATTTATATTAAGAGCAAGAACCTTGGGCAGAAACAAATGCTTGACAGAGTCTTGCGTTACCATAAAGCATGGAGAACCCGTCACAACGGGTTCTCCACCCGTCAAAACGGGTTACCAATCTGTTGTAACAGATTGAAGAGGAGAGGATCTGAAGACATGGGATGTATACTATTCAGCAGAGCCATGCATTATCATAATACATCTCAGTCCCGTCACAACGGATTGCCAACCCATCATAACGGGTTCCCAACTGTTACAACAGGTTCATGTCCATGAGGGCCAAGAAGTCAGTCAGTCAAGCATTGAAGGGCATTTTGAAAAAGGCACCAACCCGTTACAACGAGTTATGTAACGGGTTGGTTGTTTTATGTAACGCAAGATGTGCATACC
>CAXKVX010003310.1:0-23391 GCA_964058865.1 Eleocharis quinqueflora
AGATGAAAAAAAAGTTATCATTTGCTATTGCAAAGAGGCCGAAAGACGGGTGACAAAATTGTCGACAAGGGCCTCGTCGCCACCAACAATCATAAAAGTTTTTTTAGTATATATGAATCTTGTGATGGAGTAATTGTCAAAATGCTACTAAATAACAAATAATTATCAAAATATCATTAAATTTGATAATCATTTATATTTATGACATTATTCTATTTTAACACAATTAAAAAATAAACAAATTCAAAAATACCCACAATACTCTTCTTCCACTTCTCCTTACTCACAATACCCTTCTTCTCTTTCTCCTTCTCCATTCCCATCCCCATCCCCATCCCCATCCATCAACAACCTCACGAAGCTGAATTATCTGCTTTTGCATTATGATAACATCTGTTCCCCATTGGATTACTTGTCAATTTGACTATATATTTGTCTACAAGGAATACTATATATGTATATTCCAATAAAAAAATCAAGCAACCTAGCTAGCTTCAATGAGAAGTGAAACAACTCCTAGCACCAATAGCAGCCTTTCCTGTATAAAAACCAGCACTGTCACCACCAAACTGTTCCATCGTTTCAGTTTCTTTGCTTCTTCCTTCAAGCAAATCTAATTTAAATATATATATGTGCAGGCTATTGAATTTTCTTCTTAATTCTATGTATGCTATATATCATATCAATTAATATTAGTTGTTCCATCTAGGAAATTAATCATGAGTACAGATTTTAACAAATCAAGTAATAGTGATCATAGAATGAATAAACAGACAGATTAGTTTTAGAGGAAGAGGATGGGAAGCTTGAGTAGGCAAGGCAGATTAGTTTTAGAGGATGGGAAGCCTGAGTGGGCCCGGAATAAGAGTTTGAGGTTCTTTAGGAAAGGAAAAGATCCGAAATTAGATTTGGAACAGTTGTTACGTGCTTCAGCAAAAGTGCTCTGGAGAGGCACATTAGAAGGGAATGTCGGGATCAGGATGGGAATGAAGATGGGAAAGGAGAAGAAAAAGAAGGGTATCGTGGATTTTTTTTAATTTGTTTATTTTTTAATTGTATTAAAATAGAGATAATGACATAAATGTAAATTATTATAAAATTTAATGATGTTTTGACAATTAACTGTTATCTAGTGATATTTTAACATTGACATGTTATGTAATTGTATATAGACAAATTTCTTTTGGACAAAACAAAATCTAGTTGAAATTAATTTTTTTACCCTTGGGTTTGCTGACGTGGCTAGAAATATTCAAAACAAACTCGGAACAAAAAGTAGCGCCGAACAGCTACTGGGAACTTTTATCATTTAGGTATAAATTCCAATAAGTCCCCACAAGCATGAAATCTGCCAAACAGCGCCTAAATAAGTCGAAGTTTTTAGTTTTACCGCTTACCATCTCCCTAGGTTAATAGAGACTGATTTCCTCTTCAAATTTCAAATCATAGAGTACACCACAAGCATGTTTATGAACTGTTAAATATCAAGCTTCAATTATTCGAAAGGTCCATTGACATTACCAGTATCCCAGTCTCTCTACATCTGAACTACGGCACTAATAAAAAAGACTTTCTACTAATATCTCAAAAAACACGTGTAAAACTCAGATTAGAATTTTAACACTCAATCTGTGGAAATTAAAGAGTAAATCAACCAATGAAATTCATAATGACCAGATGGAGCACCAGGTTGCACAGCACGAAATCTGCGAAAGCACGTTCTGGTGGCAGATCCTACAACAACAACAACAACAACAACAAGAAAGCCTTTAGTCCCAAACACATTGGGGTAGGCTAAAAATGAAACCCAATCGAAGTGATGAAAAATATGGTGGCAGATCCTACAATTCAAGAATTTTAAAGCTATTGAAGATCAATAAAAAAAATTAATGAATGGATGCATTCATGAATAAACTGGTAGGACCGAGCTAGTACCTCAACAATCAACATTGACATGTGAAATACAACATAATCTGATCACAGCCCTAAATTACTTGGTAAATGGTTCAGGTCCAGGTCAGGATTTCACAAGCAACTAGTAGGTCCTGTCAGGCCCAACTCAGTAGGTAGGGTCTGACCACCTATTTGCACAGCACTTCAATCACTTGTCAAAATAAAACAAAGACTAATTTCAAATTAGCCTAATGAAGTACAAGATCTGACTTGTATCAAAATCATCCAGATTTTTTTGGACAATTTTGCAACTCGTCTAAAACTCTAAACAAGTGAACAATACTTTCTATACCCGATGGAGGATCCGACTCAACCTGTTAAGCATCAAGTAATAACCCAACAGGCTCAACAATTGCTAACACCACACATGGTCAAAGTTGACTAGACAAATATTGAAAGTTTTACTAAAATAAATATCCATGAAAATTGCTGGGACATACAGTATAACCTGTATCACAACATGAAAATTCAGTAAACCTATAACATATTAGAATGACATCTGTTGGTTGGATAAATAAATACAAGAAAGATTAAAAAAAAATACATTACAACAACAAGGACAACAAAGCCTTTAATCCCAAACAAGTTGGGGTAGGCTAGAAATGAAACCATATCGCAATAATAAAAAAAATACTTTGAGAAGGAAAATAAATTAGTCTGGACCTTTTGCTACCATTATCAATGATCACAAACCAAACACAAAAAAGGATCAGAAAGAGACCATTATAGATGGACAATAACAGGCAAATGACTAACATATTCGAACTTTGGCAAAAAAAATTTTAAAAATGCCAACTACATTAAGAAACAAACTGGCATAGTACCTTAAATTCCTTGTTATCTTTGTTGACCTGAATGCGGAGACAAACTGCATTAAAATAGGAGGAAAAAAAGGGTTCAGTAATTCAGCTATACAGCAAACGTTTATCTAAATCGAGCTAAAATCTTAGATCACGGTGCAAGGAAGTAAACAAAAATAGGGGAAAAGAACAGACCAGCTAAAACGGCAGTGCCGACACAAGAAAGGACGCCAGACAGGAAAGAGTTGAAGGGAAAGGATCCAACTATTGCCATGTAAACTACCTGGTTAATAGATCGTTGTTAAAAATGGGGTATAAAATGATGTACGATAACTAACTTTTTTCTTTTATCCTACGTTGACTTGTCGCAGACCAGGAGAGGACATGGCACATTACTGATACCATTACCAGCTATTGAAGGTACCAGTCTGAACTTCACTGTACCATAGTTAACCAGCCAATATCAACCCTTTACCTTACCAAGTCTTAATTCCCACACTATTTAAACAAAGAAACTTAGAGGCATGTTCACATGCTTCTTTTGCCAATGAATGTCTGCATTTGCTAAAGAAAGCAAGCTCAAACTCATTAAAAAGAATATATGAGAAACCTATAGAGATATCCAAAATAACTCTGCCATGAGTTTCTTTGTTGGATGGAATTTCTTTATAGCTCCATTTAATGTACAATATTACAAACTAATTGAAATACAGTTGCAAAGAAACTTCAATGTTGTTATAGTTGTAATGCAAAATGCAAAGCTCCAGTGGCATGCACTTTACATGAAGAGAAGACAAGAGAGAGAGGCACCTTACTCTGACATATAGAAGTAAAGAGGAACATAATGTACCTGAATTAGAGCCGTAAGAACAGCATACACCACATAAAGATCAATAAGCTGTATAATTTCAAGGAAAGATGTGTCAGTATAGATCCAGTTCCATAAATCATACTTTAAAAGGGAAAAAGTCACTAATGATACAAACCTCAGGATGTGTTTAGAGAAACGAAGTTTTACAGTTTTACCTTGAGGTTTGTAGGTGTGGCAGCATAAGCCTTACGAAGGGACTGGATGAGAAGCTGCGCATCATTAGTAGCTTTCGCCATCTCTAACGCCTGAATTTCAAATTCAAGTTTCTGGTTTAACTTCCCTTAAATCAAGTGTTCAAAGAGGAAAATAGATCAAACTAGAATTGCAAAAAAAAAAAAAGATTGAAGAATTCGTTTTGTCAGCAGCTTAGAACAGAGAGAAGAAAGAACAAAATAGCACCTGATCTGCTCTCGGATCGTGATCAGCGGCAGAAAATGTCACGGATCGCTCTGATCTGATCTCGATCGATTTAGTTCTATCGCTTTCTTTTCGGAGAGAAAAAGGAAGAGACAAAGCTGACTAGTGGGACCGAACAAGAAATGAGATGTGGTTGGGCTTTAGTAGTAGTTTATTGGGCTTTAGGCGTAGTTGTCTCTTTGCAAATAATCTATATTATTTTATTTTATTGGACTATTATCTGGACTTTGGGCCTTAGAACTTTGTAATTTTAGAACAGTATATCAATTTAGGTCACATTATAAATATTGAATGATTACAAAAACAGTACAATCGAGCTGGATAGAAGGACATCACGTTTTCGTTTTTAAATTTAAATTTTTATTTCATTTATCTTGTTCAATTGAAATATCTTCAAACAGAAGGTGCTTGTCTGTATTATCTAATTATTTTTTTCTCCAAGAATTTAATATGCCCTTTTTATTCAGTGAATTACTAATTTACTACTTCTCTTCTTGATAATGATACCGTTGCGACTTCATGGGTAAATTCCTCTTTTATCTGCAACAACTGATGTAATCGAAAACAAAACAAAAAGACCAAAAAAAAAGGAATTCACATAGCGGGAGTGTTGAATTGAGATTGATTCCTTTTCTCTTTTTCAAAATTTTCCTCTTTTTCCTTTTCGTTTTTAATCTTTTTCCTCTTTTCTTTCTTTGTTTACTATTTTGTCCGTGGAATCTCAATTCTCCCGAGAGACCTTGTTTTTCTTAGCTTTTTGTAATTGAACAATTTATTCAATTAATAAAATGGGGCATGACTTCCATTTTTTCTCCAAAAAAAAAATCAGCATATTATTCTTTAACTTTTTTTAAGATAAAATGAGGTAAAGAAATCAGTCAACTTTAAACATTTACAAAGATTGAAAGGTTTTTTTTTTTTTTTTTTTTGATTGAAGCTAACCCCAAGATAGAGTGCCGGCCTTGAAATGGAAGCAACAAATTCAAAAAGTTACATACAAAGTACAAAAGTTTTGTACTTGAGAAAAAATAAAAAACGCAAAACAAATTGTAGTAAGACCTAATTTTGGATTTGATTAGCCTATCAGTATTCATGTTACAAACAAAGTTACATACAAAGATTGAAAGGTAGCATGGGCATTGATTAGCCAAAGGACATAACTAAGTATTCATAATGTCCTTCATTTGTTCAAAATGCAGTCTTGGATATATCAGCAGGGTGCATTCTTGTTTGGTGATATCCAGACTTAAGGTCAATTTTGAAAAAAAAAAAAAAAAGTAGCACTAAATAATTCATAGATCATCGATTATTGATATTGGATACTTATTTTTTATGGTTGCTGAGAGGATCATCGCATAGCGCAGTTCAGAATAGTTTTTTTTTTATAAAGTAAAATTTTAAAAACAAGGTATTACTGCTACAAATAAAAAATTTAACGCCTCGCATGATATTATTTTTTTGTTTTATTGCGCAAGTGTTTGGAGTCTAAGCGGAGTTGTGCAACAGGTCCAGACAAAACAGTACTCCCACCTTGCCGGATGAACCACATTCTTTTTCCCTATCACGCTAGGCGACGACTTATCTCAAAAGGAACAACATTTTTTGGAATTCTAAATTTCTTCTTGTCCCCAAAATGCACCAAGATGAGTGAAACTAATGCCATTCAGTTTTTTGAAATTAATACCTGATTTTGGGAAGTAGTGAAGTACAATCAATCAAGTTTACTAAATTTCTTGTTTAAAAGTTCTTAAGGCAACCTTTTTGTAGTTGCATCAAATCTGACCTAATTTGAGGATCGTACGCATCGTTAAAGAATTAAATATTAAAATGTTTTAATATTTATTGTTAAGAAATCAGAAAAAAAAAAGAACAAAAAAAAATAATTTGATGCATAACACATTCATTATTTTATTTTTTTATTTTTACTGTGAATGAAAGTACCATTCAATTAATGTATCGTAACAATATTAATTTGTTGCAACAAAGAGCAAAACTATGGTACTTACGCATGCATCGTACTTGTGTATTTGGACTCTCTGATGCGTATTGAGATTCGTGGAGATTCGTGCGCATCGAATCTTGATACACATTGGAGAGTCCATATGCGCAAGCACGATACTTGCACATGCACCATAACTTCACCCTACAACAAAAACTACAATTTTGCGTTATGTTCATCTGTGAAGATGCCTTTTAGGATTTCAATCTTTTTAGTTTACTAATCTTAAGGAACATCATAAAGCTTTATTCCAATACGAAAGAAGTGTCAAACACGAAATAAAATAATATAATAGCGGATAAAGAAGAGGTTATTTCGGTATAGCACCAAATCGATGAAATATCGTAATACAATATTCCGTACGACAAAGTTAGCAATGAATATGCATTGTAATTAATAATATTTTAGTATATTACATAGACTTTATATATTATTGTTAATATTATTATATTATATTTATTATTAAAATAATATTAATAATTACTAATAATTATTTTATTATTTTAAAATAATTCATATAATTATAGTTTTATATTGTTGTTATTATTATTACTATAGTTATCATTATTATTTGATTATATTGTATTATATTTGTAAATAACAATATTTTAGTATATTACATACACATTATTATTATTACCTTTTCAAAATAATGCATATTATTATAATTTTTATATTATTGTTATTATTATTAGTATATTATCATTATTATTATTTAATTATTTTAAAGTAATGCATATTATTATATTTTATATTATTGTTATTATTAAAATAATTATCACTATTACTTTATGATATTGTATTATATTTAGTAATTAATATTTTTCTACTATTTACTTAATTATTATTATTATTAATATTCTTATATTATATTGTATTATTAATATTGACTTAATTATTATTATTATTATTGTATTATTTAAAATAATAACATCCTTATAATTATTATATATATTTTCTTATATTATCATAATTACTATTATGTTAGTAGTTATTATTATTATATTATTATCTTCAATATTATTATTTGTATTTATTTTAGAAAATAATGCATATTATTATTATTTATTATTGTTATCATAATTATTATTATTATTATATCATCATCATTATTATTATTATATCATCATTATTATATCATCATCATTATTATTATTATTGTTATCATAATTATCAATATTTTACTATTCCAATTAACGTGCCAAACTATAATTTCGCTCTTATGAATAGTCAAGAATATCACTCTTCCAAAATTACATATTCTATTTTTACTATTCTAAATTGCGCTCTTTTGTCGTTATTCCTTATTTTGCCAAAGAGACCCTATTCTTACACAAAGATGTTAGTTATACAATTTCATAGAGTTAATTAAAAAGTATAATAAATTCTTTCCAAAAAAGTGTGACAAATTCAAATTTAACACTTTTGTGATATTAGCTAGATAGTAATTTATACTAATCAAGGGGATTAATAATTAGAGACACTTAATGGGGAAGTTGTTGCCTAATTTTACAAGCTGGCTAGTAATTCTGCCAAAAGATCATAAATTGTTGCTTCGTATTTGGTAGAAATATTACTTTTTTATGGGAAAGTAGCGAAGCCTTGAACCGAAAACTAGCGTATATGGCAACAGATCTCGCCTCTTTATAGAGAATCTAAGAGAAGTGAGTTCAAATTTATGGGAAATTTTTTATTTAAGTAATAGATAGCCCTATTTATAAAAAAGATTGCTTTTTTGTATATGCACGAGTAACAGGTCATATAAGTTGTCGGTGTTTGATGCAGTTGGTTAAGACATTAGATCTTTATAAAGGAGGTTCTGAATTCAAGACATGTTTTTATGGCAATTTATTAGATTTGGATGAAGGATATGTTGTGTGTATTGTAAGCTTATGAACATAAATAAAAAAGGAACATGTTTTGCCGATCCCAACTTCGATTTCGTCATCGATACCCACTGGATACTTCCAGTTGAGTTTTGACGAAAATTTGTTTTACTTATGATGCATGTTGTTTTCATTATTATGCATGTTGTTTTTATTATTGTGCATCTAATAACATGCATAATAGTCAAATACTTATGATTTATATGCTAAGTTCATTATGTTTTTTTGTTCTACTTATGATTTATTATGTTTTCGTTATTATGCATGATGTTTTGTTATTATGCATGTTATTTGTATTATTGTGCATGCTAATTACTTGCATAATAACAAAAAACAACATGCACAATAACAAAAACAACATGCATAATAAGATAATATAGCGACGACATAGCGAATATAGCGGTAAGATTTTTAAATGTTAATTGTTTTAACTTTTGAAATAAGCATGTTTTTTTTGTCAATTTCTTGTGACAGTTATTATTCTCTTGTGCATCAGTACATTGTATTTGACAATTATTGATACTCACGTAAGTTATATTAGTAATTTTAATCACTATATCCCTGCTATATCGTCGCTATACTAAATGCTAAATGACTCATGCACCGCTACAAACTGTTATCCGCTATTTCAAACATTGGTTCAGACTAAAAAAAAAATTATTCAGACTAATTTTTCAAGTCAGTTTTTGCACTTCTTCAAATCATTTCTAGACAAAATATATGAGACACTGACTAAATAAAACATGTGTTCAGACTAAATAAAAACGTGTTGAGACTAAATAAAATAGGTGTTCATACTAATTGTTTCAATATTGTTTTGCACAAAATGAGGCACAAACTAAATAAAACAGGTGTTGATACTAAATAAAACATGTGTTAAGAATAAATAAAATAGGTGTTTAAACTAGTTGAAAGAGGTGTTCATACTAGTTTTTCAAGTCTTTTTTTGCATTGGTTCATGTATGTTTTGCACAGAATTTATGGGGTGCAAACTAAATAAAATAAGTGTTCATACTAAATATAATATATTTTCGTACTAGCTGTTTTAAATGTGTTTTTGTAATGTTTGAAGCATTTTTAGAGAAATTTGAGAAAAAAATGGAGAAAAACTAAAAAATGTGATTTGCAAGCTAAACGTTTTTGGGGGTCAAAACAACGTCGTTATGAGGTTACACCAAGTGAAATTTGTGCGTCGTGTCGTGCCATTTCTGAAAAGTGCTCATACATGCAAATCGTAGTTACGAGTCAAAAGTTACGCCCGTTAGAAATCAAACGTTATTTTGTGCTGATATTTACTAAGATGTGGTCATACTAGTTAAGACTAAATACAACACGTGTTCAGACTAAATATAACAGATGTTCAGACTAAATACAACAAATATTTAGACTAAATACAATATGTGTTGAGACTAAATAAAATAGGCGTTTAGACTAAATAAAATAGTTGTCCAGACTAGTTATTTCAGATCTGTTTTTTGCACTGTTTGAAGTCATTTCTGCACAAAAATGAGGCACAAACTAAATAAAAAGGTGTTCAGACTAAATTGATGTTGATACTAATTCCTAATTTCTTTGGTGTTGATATCGATGCCTCAAGTGGTGATACTACCAGATTTTGTTGGTGATATTAATTTCTTTGGTGTTGATGTCGTTGTCTCAAGTGCTAATACTATCACCTTTAGTGTTGATACTAATACATTTGATGTTGATATCACTGCCTCAAATGATGATACTAGTAAATCTGGTGTTAATACTAATTCATTTTCTTTTGTTATTGATACTAATTCTGAGTCCCACCTGTAAAGTTTAATGAGACACAATCTTCCGACCTCTTTTGTTTTATTTTAAATAGACTCGGATCTCATGAGCTAGAGACTTGATTCTTGTAATCCATAATCATGTATGCCTAACGTGAATTTGAAATTCAAAAATAAAAATTCGTTTGTCTTATGGAGATACATATATGAGATACAAAACTCTCAGGAGCATGGCTAAAATAATATGCATAGTACACTCCATTTCGTACTATGCATATAGATATAGGTCAATAAATTGAGATTTAAGTCGCTTAATAAATTCTTCATATGAAAATATTATAGGAAATTAAATTTCGTGATTTTTAGAGCTTTCTTGCTATTTTTTAAATATTTTTTAAAAACAGTCCAGATTTAATATAAATGATATGAAGAATTTATTGAGCAACTTAAATCTCAATTTAATGACCAAATTAAATATAAATGACTGCATAATACAAAATAGAGTGTACTATGCATATTATTTTAGTCATGCTCAACTCTCGGTATTGAAATAATTTCTCATAATAAAAAACAGGCCATAATTCCCCATAAATTAAATAACAGTAAATCGCCTGCGGTCAATGAATAAAAAAAAATAGCAGTTAATCAAGCATGAATGTGATAACATACATAAACAATCGGATAACCTAATACAGGAAGGCATACGGAACAAAATTTCTCCTGTGGGTTAAATTCCCATTGACTTTCCCTTCCAAATTCCCTATTTTATCACCATGAATTCGGATCTTCAACGACATATACGCAGTACTTCCCTTTGTAGAGGTCCACTGACTGGAGCCCAGAAATTAAAAGTGGATCTCACACAATTAGTGGGTCCAAATCCCAGACTTTACACGGCATTCGCTGTTCTACAAGATCAACCCCACCTCTTCTCTTCTCCAACGGGAAGGAATCGTGTGTGTGTTTGTGCCCCAAAAGCTCCACGCTTTTTTTCAAACCAACCTCTCCTCTCCTCTCCTCCCCTGTTTCCCAGTTTCTCTCTTCCCATGGCGACATCTCATCTCGCCTCTCTCATCGCTCTCTCTCTACTCTTCCTTCCTCATCTCGCGTCTGGATGCTACACTCATCTCTTCGCATTCGGTGATTCTCTCACGGATACAGGAAACTTTCTTCACTCGATCGGAGATCAGCCCGACCCCGTCGCTCAGCTCCCGTACGGTCAGACCTTCTTCGGCCGCCCCACCGGCCGGTTCACCGACGGTCGAGTCATCGTTGACTTCATTGGTTCGTTTCCATGACCTCCTCAACCTTTCTCATGTTTGTTTCTTTATTTCATTTTCGTGTTTTTTTAGCGATAGATGTTTTCATTTTGGTCCCTGAGGTTTTCTGTCACGACGAATTAGACCTGGAGATGGCATTCGTCATTCGTGTCTGCTGATAGACCTGTTAAAGCCATAAAGGGATCGTGCCTCCGCGGGCCGTGGCGACCTTTTTTACTGTACAATTGTACATGAAGTTATTTCAGTTTGGTCCCTGGAATTTCTAATATGAAGTATTAGTACCTTGTGGCGTGGATTTCTGCGTTGTTATAAGGGCGTCGTTCTATGTAATTGGTGTTTTGTGGCATGGATCTTCTATATTAATCGTTGTTCCATTGTGTTTTGTGGCATTGGAGGAAATAACATTCAGTCATTATTAATATATAATCTCTTTGAAAGTTAATGAAATTGTTGGCTCTTGAAAATAATGGGTGTCGTCTCTTTCTTAGGTACCTAAGACAAATCTCTTGAAAATAAGATCGGTGAATTAAGAAAATGCTCTTGTATCATTCATTACTGATTTCCTAAATTTGGTACCTAAGACAAATCTCTTGTATTTTTTCAGCTGAGGCGTTTGCGTTGCCTTTCACAGTACCATATCTGATGGGTCGAACAGCAGAGGATTTCAAGTATGGTGCTAATTTTGCAGTTGGTGGGGCCACCGCTCTAAACCATGACTATTTCAGGAAAAGGGACGTGGATCCAAATTGGACCGAGCACTCCTTAGACGAGCAGATTCAGTGGTTCAAGCAACTGCTTAGTCTGCTGCCCAGCCAGCAAGGTACAAACACAGATTAGTACCATTTTGTACATGCTGGTACTGGATTCACTGATGAAAGCCAAAATCCTGAATAAATATCAATTAGCTGGTAGTTTTCTCTCTTAATCTTTGTGGAATATTAGGTGGCGAGGAATAAACAATACAGCCGATGAAGTTAAATTGTAGATGTTAAGTCTTTTTCTTGCTGGCTTTTTCTGGATAATATTTATCAAAACTGGATTTGGGTGGTTGAGCTAATCAAGATGAAAGGATTTTTCTAAAAGAATCTCAACTAAACAAAAAAAAATCTGTAGAGGAAATGACAGCAAGAAGAAGGATACAATCTGAAATATGACATCAAGCATGGGCCGTCTGGAGCTATTAGTACAATACAATAATCCCAGAATCACTTACTCTGTACCTCCTTCCCTCTAATGTCTTGTAAATATAATATCTGACATCTACTTCATTTATAGAACGAGATAAATTGATGAGAAATTCACTGTTCTTTGTGGGAGAGATTGGTGGGAATGACTACAACCACCTATTCATCCGAAGGAAAACCTTAGACGAGGTTCGCGCAATTGTTCCTGATGTTGCCGATGGGATTGGTTCTGCTGTTAAGGTAATCCTCAAAGCTTCCAATCCTATATAAACTGATCATAGACCAGCTGTGTTTGTTTTCTTTTACCCATAATTCCCTTAGCCATTTCTCAATGCAAAGAACACATTGGATTTGGCTTATCTGTTAATTGGTATTGATGAGCAAAAGAAGATGCCTATTTCAGTCTTATATCTGTGTTCTATAAGACTTTGTCAATCTGAGTTTCAAACATCTTTTCGAAGGTAACCTTTGCACTGTCTATGTTTTCTTCTGATTTCTGTTACTATTTTGTACTTTTTTAGGACTTGATCCAACTTGGTGCTAAAACATTGGTAGTACCAGGGAACTTTCCAATTGGTTGTGTACCATTGTACCTTGTAGTTTATAAGAGCGAGAATGAAGAAGATTATGATCCCAAGACAGGATGTATAAATTGGCTGAATGAATTGGCTGAGTTCCATAACAGAATGGTTATTAACAAGATAGATAGCTTAAAAGAGAGCTATCCTAATGTGACCATAATTTATGCTGATTATTATGGAACTTCCATGCACATCTTTCGCCATCCTCTCCAATTTGGTGAGTTTGTTGCCCTTGAACTTCTATAATTGGTACAAGTTGTTAGCTCTAGCTTTTGGTTTAGTTGCAACTTTGAGGCTTAATTGTAAGTAAAACTCAAATTTTGTAGGATTTGAGGTGCCATTAAATGCATGTTGCGGCAGTGATGCGCCTCACAACTGCACACCATCAATACTATGCGGTACACCTGGTTCATCTATTTGCAACGACCCGTCAACTTATACCTCATGGGATGGGCTCCACCTGACCGAGGCTAGTTACAAGCTAGTAGCCGAAGGCATTTTAGAAGGGCCTTATGCGGACCCTCCTTTGATTAAAACTTGTATCAATTTTAGACGCAAAAACATTGGTACAGTTAAGCTACCTTTCTCTGACCCATTTAGTAGTACATAGAGACATGTTGATGCTTAGTTGTGTTACCTTTGATTTATTTTAGCACTTGATATTATATATATAGAAAACAATCATGAAAAGGAAAAATGCATAGGAAATTAAGCGTAATTTATGTAATTGGCTCATTTTTGGTGCCGCGTGAAAATTTTCAGGTTAGCACAAAAGTGTGCAGTGTCCTTCTAGAATTTCATTAGAAAGATAAATTTTCTCTGTAAGTAGATGCTTTGGTAATCTATTTATGCATAATCGGTCAATTATTTTCTTTCTAATGTTTAACTGTACTCTTTCTAATGCTTTGGTAATCTAAATTTTTGAAGGAGATTAATTTGGTACAAAGTGTAAAGCTCTGTAGTTCATGACCTCTTCGAACATAAACTCAATAAGAAAGGAATTCCAATTGACATATTTGAGTTCCAAGTGAAAGTTCTCTTTGTAGTAAAGTAAATAAAGCTCAAATTTAGCTGTTATACAAAGAATGTAATTGATGGAAAGAACTACAAAGTGAATATTAAAAGTGAAGTCATTGTACCCATCTTTGAGGATCAAGTCGTGCCAAGTAGTAACAAGGCATGTAAATCCAAGTCAAGTTTGAAAGTCAAGTCAATTGCGATCGCAATGAGATTCTTGTAACCGAAAGAAACATATTCCGAAGGCAAAATTTCCTATCTAGATTTGCCATATATTTTTAACTAGAAATCTTTTTATTTATATCAAATTTTGTGCACATATTTACAAAAGTGAATATGATAATTTGGAATAGAATTTGAGAGAATATAATTTCATATATTTCAAAGAATATTTGATAATTAATTATGTATCTTTTCAATATACGTTTTCACTAATTAAAATAGCGCCGGGTCTCCAAGCATTATCGGGCATCAAGCATAATTTCATGCAATAGAGCACATGTGATGTGAATACTGCATAGTCTACAATTTCTTTCTCCATTAAAGAAATATACTTCTCGGATTTTTCGTATTCTTGAAGAAAAGAAAGATGTCGGGAATTACTTGGAAGGACTCGTCAGCAAATTATTCCTAGCTCTTGGAGGCACATCTCCACCGACTTCTCAAGGAATTGCAAGAAGACTGAACGAGAGATGGAAAGTAAGTTTTCCGCTTTCGCTCTTTTAGTTGTTTCAATCATTTGCACGGAATTTCTTATTTTTGAATTGCAATTGTTTAATTGTAATTTAAGATTTTGATAAATGACAAACCCTAAATTGAAATTGCACCAACACTATCTTGATGCAACGAATTTATAAGAAACTAAAAAACACTTAATGCATGACTTAGGGCTTTGTGAAACTAAAAAATCAAAAATCTTATAAGAAATAGTGGTTTAAGATGAACAAAGTAGGTTTTGTTAGACTTATTTTCAATTTACATAAATATCAACTGAAAATACAAAAACGAGTTAAATCAAAGGAAAAATAAATATTGCTAGTAATGCATACAAACCTGGATAAATTGTATCAATATGGGTAACATCCGAAGAAAAACACCACACGTACACACACGCACACTTGGGCTAGAACATGCAAAAAAAAATTAGCCCAAACAAGGATTTCAAATTAATCACAAAATATGCTCTTTTAAGACATTTTCCATTTTTCCCTGACACTTTGGCCCATCTTTTCTTTAACAACGCTTTAAGCTTCTCCTTTTTATCATGGGCTTGAACTTGAAACCTAGAAAGATAGAAAGTTAGAAACCACCTCTTGTTCTGAGAAACCGAAGTGGATGGAGAGCGAAAGAGAGGATTAACTCGAAAAGGAAAAGAAAAAGATGCTGATCGCTTGTCAGATACCGAAACCTTGCTCGACCTACACCTACTCATCCCGTCTCCTCTTTCCACGCTCCACCTTGAACTCGATCGCCATTATAAGAAGTAGGAGCTACCTCAGCTTCACCTCTTATCGTCGCTCTCGCATCTCCGTTTCAAGCGTTGCCATGAAATCCAAAGAGAACCCGACTGAGCAGCGAGAGGTGACGCGCTCGAGTCATGCCTTCAACCTCCTCTTTGTTGAGATGGGAGTTGGCTACGATCAGCACGGGTTCTCTTTCTCTCCTTCTTTCTATGTCTCATTTGGTCTCTTTCCCTCTCTCTAAACAGTTAATGTGAATAAGGTGGCTAAATTGCTTACCTTTGTTTTTTTGGGTTTTATCTTTTGACTGAGAGCAGACAAGATATAACAGTGGCAGCAATGCGAGCATGCAAAGATGCAATCTCTTCTAACTCCATCCCAGCATTTAGACAAGGTACCTCAATTTGTTGCTTCTTTTATTGTGATTTGGATACTATGGTTTTGTACAGTTTCTGAGAAATTATTGGAGATCAATTGCTGATTGGAAGTTGGGCTTCTTAATTCACTGACCATTCTCAAATTTGGTTGTAAATGCGTATTGCAATTAAGTCAGGTTAACATTGTCTGAAACTGAGACTAACCTAACTCTTGTGCATTGATACCCAAATCTGTTGTTTTCTATTTAATTGCCCAATTGAGATAGTTTGGGTCCTTCATACTGGCAGTATGTGCATATGATTTGCTAGGATTAATTTTGAAATGATTGTTGAATTTGTTATGTCTGCATATCAGGGGCAATACCAGGTGTGAATTCTGACCAGATGAAGCTTAAGATACAATTAGGAGTCCCTCGATCAACCCAACACTTGCTTGATGCTGACAGAGTTAAATCTGTATTTCCCTAGTAAGTTTCTTTTAACTCCTGCCTATAACATCTTGTACTTTGTGTTTGTGGCTTGTTTCCTATATATTGAGGTCTGACAAGTTATCATGATAATTTCACTAGTTTCAGAACTCTCCAACATCACATCTTTGCTCTTGATATATCCATAGAACAAAAATATTATTATAGCATAAAATGTAACCTTCTGTTGAACATCTCTCTTTTGTAAAGTGGCGAGATTGTTAGCTTTGAAGTGGTAGATGGGGGAATGATCTGTTCAAGTGGTACATGCATTGAAGCCATGGGAGATAAAAATGATGACTGCTATATTGTAAATGCTGCCATTTATGTAGGTTATTAGCATATCTACAGTAATTTTGCGAGTTTTCCTCTTGCTTTAAGTCATATTGGCGGCGGAATAAATAGTTATCTAGCGCAGACTTGTAAGCTTATTTGTACATGGAATTCTCTATAAAAATAACTTTATTATCATCTCAGAAGATCTTGGTGTTTAATTATTATTCTGGAAAATTAAGAATTTGTCTTTGCTGGTATACCAAAGCAAGCAACTGATATCTCAATGCCATTGAACAAAAATTTGTTTCGGTCTTGGCTTGTTCGAGGATAACAGAAGGTTGTTATACAGTTCTTTGCATTTAATCGGGAATCATATATAGATCCAGTTTTTTAGGAGAAAAAATTCTGGTGTTATGTGCTTGGTAAAATAATTGCTGTTATTTGTAAAAAGTTGGCTTATTAACTTTAGCTGATGCAATTACACTTAGTTGATGCAATTAAAGAAAGGTTACCTTAGTTCCCCATTAGAGAATACCAGCGTTATCTGATATTCTGATATATGTTCCAAGTATATGGTTACCTCGATATCTGTAATTGTATCATTTATTGCAAAGTGGAATTAAGTTAAAACTTATATAGGTCCGTATGAGAGTTTACATATGAGCACTTCAAGAATATACCTATAGAATACCTGCTAGTACACACTGAGGTGTTGTGTATAGTAGATAGTGTGTTCATAAACATTGACTGAAGAAAAATAAAATAATAGTATCAGTTATTCCCCAAAGTAGAACTAAAGTTAGAACCTGTATAGGACAATCTGAATTCTTACTAGATGGACCACTTACAAGATACCTATCAAGTAATCTGCTATTACACACTGAGGTATTGAGTGTGGTCGGTACTTGGTAGTATGTACATTTACATTGACAATTGATTCTTCTACTATGTGTATCTAGTTGCTTAACAACACATAACAATATGAAATCCTAACTTATCTGCAACCATACGTTCTTCAATCGTTCATGCAATTATGCAGTCGGGTATGACGCTTGCATTTTAATACCACATAGACCTCCATATGAACCAATGTCACGCTGCATCCGCATGTATCCTCCCTCGCCCCAGCTTGAGCCCCATGAATTTTTGACCAGCTGGTACTTGGTCCCAGCAGATGCGCCATAGCTGACAACTGTAACAGTATGGTCCAAGTCACAATACCCTGTAAAGACATCACTGGTATAGAGTTTGGAAGTCCATCCCTGAACCCTCTACAGCTGCTGAGACTGACTGGTTTGCCACCGCATTTAGCAGTGCTGCCTCACTCCCTGGCACCTCTTCATAGCCCCTGATATTAATTTTGTACAATACAAAAAAAAAAAAAAATGAATACAAAAATACACATCTAATAAATAAGGTGAATTAGTACTTTTCAGCTGAAAAAATTAATACATTTGGATCTGATAGTGGCGGCAGAATCAGACCGTTTTCTGGAATTACAATACCCTTGGCTTCTGGTATAAGGGTAGCTGTTTTCAGTTGTGAGGCCTCTGTTTCTTACAACAAAGTTGAACGCGGCCTCCATGGTGCCCCCATCACACGACATGCCATTCCCAGTGCAATCCAAAATCTTCTGCTCTGACGAGGACGTCAGCCGACCGGTTTTTTATTTTACTATGCCTTCAGTTGCTGCCACTGCTGAGAGAGCCCAGCAACATCCTTCTGAGTGCATTGAATTCAATTGATTTAGTTGACGAGTATGCATGTTGAATTATGATTTTATTACCTAGTTTTACCAATACAGGTGTGTACCTGACCCATACTAACACAGTACTAACTTGATGTTACTTGGTCACCTATCTAACCATTAATTTCCCGAATTATAGGCCCATGAATATGTATAGGTGTTGTTATGCCATGCACATCCATTCAATTATTTGTTCAGTATTGGATGAATATGTTCCAGTAGGAATTACATCATTTGGTTTCAATCAAAGGCTTCCCTTATATTGGTCAGAAGGTAATTTTGTTTGTTTAATTAATTCTGCTACATGAAATTAGAAACCAACCCTTGTAAAATAGATTATAACTTATAACAGTATAGTTGTTAAGGAATCAGCATAGCTGTTAAATGGATATCTAGTCTTGCACATATATACCACAAGGGTTTTGATCCTTGACCCAAGTAACGGCGCCACGAGCTTTCCAATCCATTGCACCTGGTTAAACTAGATTTTCGTACCTAAAAGGTTACTCCACCTCTTCTTCCTAAGAAACAAAATAATTTTTATATGTTCTTCCTAGCTATTCCAGAGTCTTTTTCACGACATTAGGGCAATGCTAATTGATATCTGGTACTAGTGTTTGCAAGGAAGTAATTGATTGAATCAGAAACAAGGTGGTACTCAAGTACTTTATCTTTTCAATAGGAGAACAGTAGGTTTTGTTCCTTTAGAAGTAGAAAGAAGGGAATTAAGCAACTCTTTTGCCACCAGAGGGTTTGCCTTGAAGCCAAGAAAAGAGGCCTTGAACTCTTCATTGGTCAAATCAGCAAACCTATTCAGGCCAAGCCGGCCGGTACGTGCAGTTTCCGACGCAGTTGACGATTGCACATACTGAGCATTAACCTTGAAGATTTCAAAGCAGTGTGCCTTCTCTTCAGCATCTTTTTTTTTTGAGATAAAGATGGTAGTCGAGCTACTCAAATTTAAATGATTTAAAGTTCTTCATCCGAATTTCGAATTCAAGACCTTCCACACAAGAGTCGTTGCTCTTAGCTTTCTCTTCAGCATCTTTATATACACGCCCATGTTTTTCCATCTGTACCGGCATAGAAATGTCAACAGTAGACAGGTCAATGGCAACAGTCAAGGAAAACAAGGCGAGTGATATTGCTAGCCATAAACTTGAGAACTGAATGACATGTTGGTTAGTTTTGCTAGTAAGGTGTTTGGTGTAGTCGTATATGCAACCTCTGATATGGGTACATATAGACTGGAGTTGTTTGTGGAATTGTGGAGGGTGTTGTATTTGCGTAATGGAACTATATGAGCTAGGGACAATTAAATGGTGAATGAATCTCAGAGCCTGGTGAAGACAAATGGGGAAGATTAAAATGACATGCACATAAAAATAAATGATTAAATGAGAGAAAGATATTGGCCTCTAAAGTGATAAAGAGCACGTATGCCTCTAGCTTAGTAGCTTGTTTTCCAGCAAAACCTTTCACCAGGGCGGATTCAGGATTTCCGTTAGGCGGGACAAGATTTTTTTTTTTTTAGAAGATGACAAAATGACGCAGATTTTTAAATATACATGGTGATTTTGTAAAAAAAAATTGACAAATTGTACAAATACACAATTTTTTTTGCAAATTTTCTGAATCCGCCCCTGTTCCACATTAACATTGTCACCAAACTCTACATTTGATAACAATTAATGCCACCACACCCCTCAACTTTCAACTCTTGACAATCACCTCGCTTAACTTTTAATTTTGACGATTGTCCCTCTAACTTCTCATGATAATTAGATTCCCAGTTATGAAATTCAGTAGAACAAGGGGCACATCATACCTACAAATATAAAAGAACAAAGTACTTAATTAAACTCTGTGAAGTAAAATAGGAAGTGTTTAATAAAAAAGTAAAGGAGAGAAAGATATTGGCCTCCAATTTCTAACTACAATTTAATATCACTTCATGTTCATTCGTTTTTCAATTAAATAGTTTCGCGAGTAGGGTTTAGGCATGACACAACTTTTCAAATGAAAACATATATAAAGATATTTTTTCCAAAGATGATAATTTGTTTGTACGTATTATTTTTAGACGCACTAGTGATTAGTGACTAAAAGCAATTTGAGAAGAGGTCGTAAGTTTGAAATTTAGTTGGAAAGACTTTCATTTTTATCTAAAAAAAAAGAAGAAAGAAAGAGAGGCGACAGGGCACTGCTATGGTTTGGATATAAGATTGTTAATATGCAACCATTTATAAACTCAATAACCTCTTATTTAAATTAAGAAAAAAATCATGTATAATACTTCTTCTAGTGGTCAGATGAAAGACGAGAAATATCGAGCATGTCAATAGTACAGGAAAATGATATTCATGATGCATTTTTAAAAGAAGAAATAAGTTACATGAAATACTCGCATATCTAAATAAACAATACAGTAGCAAGTAATCTTGGCAAACTGCCCACTGGGTCAAATATTATTTGCTATTTTTTTCATTCTAGAATTATAATAAGTTTAAGCTAGTACCAAGGTTTTCACATGATACATTACATGAATTTTGCGTAATCCTAAAAAAAATTAGAACTACCACTATAACCCTGCTTTTAAATATTTGACAATCCTGATTCTATTTTCTAAACGGCAGCGTTCAAAAGTGCAAACAAAACAAAGACGAGGATCAACTCGATCAACTTGAAAAATTCGCCAAGTTCCGAACGCAGAAAAATTAATATCTGAACGCACTGTTTAAACGCGTGCATTTAGAGATCCGATTTTTCTTACAAAAAATCGAAGTTCTAAACGCTGTTATCTTAACTACTTCGTCAAAAGGAGGAAATTGTTTTATATGTTTTATTTTATAAAAATTGCTAAGGATGCCCATCCGGTATGATAAATACATGACTCCCTCATTTGTAAGTACTCGAGTTCTACCACTGGTCGACCAATAATGATAAATACATTTCTTCTCTCCGTGCAGGAGTTAACAAGCTTCTCAAGTGGGTTAACTACTGCACTGATCCTCTCAATTTTCCATTTTCTAAAGGGTGGGGATCACATGACAATGACAATCTCGACAACAGATTTTTCTGATAAATTCAAAAAAAAGAATCTTAAGTTAATAAACAATTTTAGATGTATTCTTAATTTTTTGAGTTATTATGCATGTTATTTTTTGTACTAAAATAGTTATGCATGTTATTTTTTGTACTGAGATAATTATGCATGCTACTTGAGTTATTATGCACATTATTTTGTTAACATACATAATAATTTTTTCAGTACAAAAATAACATGAAATAACATGCATAACAACTCAAATAATATGCATAATAACTTAACTAAATGTGTATAATAATATCGTTATCAATAGTCGCTATCAAATGTGATATCTACGAAACATTATCCAATTAGTAATGATTGTAATTGTAATTACTGTTAACAAGATTGTAATTGTAATCAAGGTATTTTGACAGAAAATATTTATGTTAGCACACAGCCGGAGAATAAACAAATTTGTTAGTCTTTCTCCGATCAATGCAGGTATATTGCCAGAAATCTTATTTTCCCTGATATCTTGGATAGTCAAATTTTGACAGAATTGCAAAGTTGAATGAAGCTCGCCAGTTCAACTATTATTATATAGCTTCAAGCCTTCAACATCCCTATCAATGTCAAGCCTTCCATAAAATCAGGGATAGTACGGAGATTTTATTTTGCACAAGCGGTTTAGGAAGATATGCTATTTGCCATTTGGTCAGTGAGGCTGTTTTTACAAAGGAACAACAGTTGCAATTTTGATATAGGCAGGCTGCCTAATGTTTATCAGTATGCCAGTTAGTACTTCAATATCAGAAAGATCGAGCTACAACAAATTGTACAGTTGCTGATATGTGGTGGAATGAGCCCTGCAAGAGAATTGTGATACAAGTAGAGAGCCGAAGGTTTATTACTTGACTGATGCTTGCAGGCAAATGTTGTCAGGCCGGTGCAGTTACCAATTTCTATTGGTATGGGCCCCGGTAATAGTGTATCTGTTGACACTACAGATTGCAGTTTCTTCAACTTACATACTGCAGAAGGGAGGGATCCTGAGATGCCAGTAAAAGCAACACCAAAGTATACCGAATCGGTGCAGTTGCCTACTTCTGGAGGTAATGGCTCCTTCAAATTTTGGATCCACCCAGCACGAAACAATGCTGCATAATATGATACTTGCGGAGAGGTAATTCTGCATCATATGAATGAGTATCTTTCTAACATAATCTGCACTGCCCGGTGTTTGTATCATCATATGTTTGTACAAAGTACAAACCTTTTGATATATCTCTGGCGTTTTCATCTCTATTTAAGACTCCAAAATTTGATAAAACACTGATAAGCAGCTTCGTGTTAGGCTATTCTTTTTCATTTCCAGTAATCTCTGAGGGAAGAGGAAGTACAAATTGGAATTCGATTGATCTTCTACAGAGGTGGCAATCGGGTAGGTCGGACGGGTTCGAGTTTGGGTCGGACAGGTTCGGGTTTGGGTCGGATTAGGTCGAATCAATTTAATTTAGAAAGATTGTTGGATCACGGGTCATGTCGAGTCAAGTCGGTTCGAATTTCGGTTCATCTAGTGTCGGGTCATTTCAGAATTCGGGTCTTGTCAGGTCGAGTCAGGTCGGATTTCGGGTCATCTGGTGTCGGGTCGTCTCGGGCTTCAAGTCATATCAGGTAGTGTCAGATCAGATATCAGGTCATCTAATGTCGGATCATTAAGGGTTTCGAGTCATATCGGGCTAATCTAGGTCGGGCGAATTTGTTGGGTTATCTCAAAATCTGATCATATTAGGTCGGGTTATTTCGGGTCACGGATCATGTCGGGCCAGGTCGAGTCATCTAGTGTCGGGTCATTTCGGGCTTCGAGTCATGTCGGGCCAGTTCGAGTTGGGTATGAGGTCATCCGGTGTCGGGTCATTTTGGATTTCAGGTCATATTAGGCGAGGTCAGGTATTGGGTCAATCTAATGTCAGATCATTACGAGTCCCAGGTCATATCAGACTAATCCGGGTTTAGTCGGATTTTACCACCTCTAATCTTCTAAACACAAACCTTCTTTATATTGCCACTGAAGCGAAGACTTGTTACTTCAATGCAGTTCTTTTATTCATTTTTTTTGTGTCGTTTCACAACATAAGCATGTGATTTTCGACCTTCGTTTTCAGATATGTTACTTGATGTGTTTAGTTATATTATAGATTGGTTATCTGGTTTTTGAACAATGATTCGATGACATGTGATTGATTTTGCAAACTTAATTGCACATGAATCTTGTAGATAGCATCTAC
>CAXKVX010003311.1:0-30470 GCA_964058865.1 Eleocharis quinqueflora
GATAAAGGGTATCTGCAAAGGTCTAGAAGGAATTTGGAAGTTTGGGGAAGTTAATTTGATTTCGGGATGAATTGTGCGGTTCACTGATTTATATTTGGGTTTCTTGTGGCTGGTCTCTTGTAAAAGCCCTCTTTGAGATGTATTTGTATGAAGGGCAATATGGTCATATGAGTTGTAGTTACTTGTACTTGTTTCTTGCTCCATTTCTTGTATCTCAGAATTGAATTTTGCACCATCTCTTGAGAACATTGTGGTTGCCGAACAGCTCGAAACTTCGATTAAAAATAATTTCAGGCCTACTAAGTGATAATTATTCCAGCATTTACTTGATTAACACCTACAATTTGGTTTTTGCATACTTCAGATAAGACCTCACTTAAGGTATAACCGTAAGAACCAATTTACAATGAATTTCCTGTCATTAAAAAAGTATCATGTAAAGATAAATATGTAGGTTTTGTATCACAATTATCCGCTAATTGATCTAAATCACACCATGTAGTCAGTATCTCAAACAAATTTAAATGAAAGGCAGTCACATGACCATTCTATTCCTACCAAAACTTCCCTGTAACTTGACACGAAGAATAAGTTGAACTAAAGCATATTCACTGATATAAGAAGGAAGTAACTGAAACTAGGAACCCATATCAGTACGCACATCACTACATCAGCACATGAGATAAACATACCTTCAACAGAGAAGTGTTACTTTACCAGAAGATGGTTCATTAATCATTCATTAATGGTAAAGAAAGAAAAGCGAAGAGGAACAGAAAAGGGAGAAAAGTACCTTTTTTCTTCTCGTGTTTTCTAAACTCCAGGTCGTCAGTCAACAAAACTATATAGAATCGTTGATTCCAAAGAAAAACAAAACAAATTGAGGTGGAACTTCCAGAGATTTAGACCGTATCGTTGCGAGAAATCGGACTTCTCTTTGTTTTTTTTTGACCCAGAAGTGATTCCTTGAAATATAATTCTGAGTTAATTAATCTAAACTAATAGCTAAAAACTAAAACTACCTTACTCTATTCGTACTTCTCTTTGTTTCTTTTCCAACTTCCTCTCTTTCTTTTTCCAGTCTTGTTTTGCATCTCTTTTGACTTCCATTTCTCACATGTCTTCATCTGCCATGCCAAACACTCCAAACTAGGAGACTCGGTCGTAACTTCACAAGAGTGTTCTCTCCAATCGTAAAGATTGCAGTGATGTTCCTGTCAATCTGAACCGTACATTTTAGATCGGACGGTACAAATCGAATCTAGAAGGAATAGTTTTGTTTATTATTCTTATTCGTATTAACGGAGAGGAGAGAACATATAATTTTTTTTTTTTTTTGAGAGTAGAGAACAGGGACACGCGTTATGGTTTCCATGACTTTGGAGTAACCAGTGGACCCTAGAAACTGTAACGACTCTGGATGTGTCAATCCGTGTGGCGAGTCACTGACGGGACACCAAAGTTGCACGACGGGCCTATTGCAAGCCATCTCTCCCGTTCAATTTCATTGTACGGGCCCGAAAAGAAATGGAGATGTTAATCTTAATTAGAACTGTCCAACGCACGAAACGATCACACAAATATCCTCTTACGTCTTACGTTGTGTTTTAAGAGCGTAAGAATTTTGCTGTTGCGTCTTACATCATGTTTAAGAAAACTTTCTTGCGTTTGCGTTTACATTTAGTTATACGTAATAAATGTGTAAAACGTTAAATTTTTTTGCACATTTAATTTGCTATTAACTGTGCACAACAGAGCCAAAATATTTATGAAAAAATAATGAAAAAAAGAAAAATTACATGTCAACCCACATCAAAACAAATCAAAACAAAAGTACATAATATGTTAGGATTAAAAATAATTGTTTCAAATCATAACATTAACTATTTCATACTTTCAGAGTTACAAACAAAACCTCTAAATCTATATGCTATAGTCCTATAAAAACAAAACAAAAAAACATGAGTAAAATCCTAGACAAAACAAACATATAGAAAGACTAGAAGACAAAAGTCATTTCTCAATTATGACTTCTATCACACTCCCAAGATTTGGCCAATTCAAATACGTGACTGTCCCAATTGTCATCCAAGTTTTCCAGCGAATTGCAATCAATACCATCTCCATCTGTATTAGTTATGAACATGTTAGTGATAAAGAAAGTTTTTAGTAGTAGTTAATTTGTGATAAATAAATTATATTTCTTATTGTCAGATGGAAAAGAGTCACATGACTCACATGAAGAGTCCCACAATTCGTCCCCCGATACAACCTTGGCATTCTTCTTCTTCTGGTTTGTGTAGTACATCTTCCTCTTACGGGAACTGCTGCTCTCTGCCTTAGCCTTGACCTTTCCTTTGAGTTGTGGTTGTGGTTGTGCTGGCTATTGTGGTTGTTGTGGCTGTGTTGGATGTGGTTGTGGTTGTGCTGGCTGCAGCTTCTTGCCAGTGGCGAATCCAGAATTATAATCAGGGGTAGGCACTATTTAGAATGCATTTGTTTTTTTGCCATTATAAAACTTAAAAATTGTCAAAATGCCACTCAGAATTTTTTTGTCAAAATGACACTATCAATCACTTTTTTGTATAGAGATTGAGTGCCGTCACTATTTTGATAAATTTTTTCTGAATGACATTTTGACGATTTTCAAATTTTATAGTGGCATAGAACTAATTTTTCTTTAAATATTAGAAAATTAAATATAATTATAATATAATAACACCTACAAAATTAAATCAAATCGATGGCGTAAATCGAGCCGGCATACCCTAATATTTTTTGACAATGTGTTGTGTTCCTTCTTTCAATTCAGCATATTTCTCACACTGACATACTAAAACAGCGACTAACAAGGTTCAAAATAAAAATATCAGCTAATAATAAAAAAAATAAATGAATCAAAGTAATATCAATTGATTAACCTTACGTAAACTGAACTAGAAGCCTAGGACCAATATGATCATATTGAAATAAAACTCAAAATGATATTTTTTGTTAGATAGACAAAGTTGTGTAGCAAAATTCTTTTTGCTATTTATGAAGTTGAGCAAGGATCACTTCGCATGTAGTAATTAAATTGGTTGATTTTTATTGTATTATTATTTTTATTATATTTCAATCGGTAGTCTTTTTTAATGATGAAATTTGCTTGTTTGTCATTTCTCTTTAGCATTAATATTTTATAATAACAAGTGGATCATATATCTAAGTATGTATAGTAGTAACAACTGAAGGTCTGAATCATATATCCAAGTGTTATGATACATTTAACAATTGAAACAAGATTAGAATGAAAATTAGCATCTCATGTGAAAATTTATGAAATTTGAATCTATTTTGACATTGAAATATTCGACTGTAGGAGGGTTTGCGGAACTCGCCACACGCCAACTACGGAGGTTCGACGAGGCACGCACGATCACGCTTAGTGTTAGGGTTCGAGGCTTCGAACTGACAGTGATTTGTGACTCGGGTCAGAGGGGGGAGAGAGGGACGATCCATTCGGAGTAGTTAAGTATGCCGAAAATAGCGATTTGAAAAGAGAGCGAAGAGAGGATCAACGATCTTAGTTTGAGTCAGAAAATATTGAACGAGTCTGGCAGGGGTAGGCACAATATTAATCCAGGGGTAGACACCGTATTAAATATCATTGAGCGTATGACGAATTTTAGAATCCAGGGGTAGGCACGTGCCTACCCCTGTAGAGTGTTGCATCCGCCACTGCTTCTTGCAAAGCCCCCAATCGATCTCCCTGGCCACCCTCTCTAACTTGGGATACATCGTATGGTACCTATGGATACGACATAGGAGGCAATTGATCACGTTTCTCGCTAACACAAGCGAGTCCATCTGTTTCAAAGAAATATTAAAATAGTATGATCCTAATCTCTAAACTCTAAACCAACTCATCAGTGAATATACCCTAAACCAACTTATCAGTGCAATCATTTCAAATTTGATTACTGAATTTTGGACTAATTGCAAATCAATTATTTTCAATTTTGGACTAATAACTACTAAGAGAAAGTTGCGTGGAAATTATTTTGGAGTAGTGAAAATTGAACATTGAAATTATTTTGAACTAATAACTAATAATGAACTAAGAGAAATCTTAAGAGAAAGGGAATTTGAAATTACATTCCCTTGAAGAAATAGGAGATCGCGTCTTCTAAGCACAATACTGAATAATGAATACAAATGAAGGAGAGGCGGTGTGTTCTACAAGGTGGAGACTTAGGAGGAAAATGAAAAAAACACTAAAAGGATAAAAGACACTAAAAAGACATTATAAGTCTAAAACACACTATATCAATATTATTTAATTACTATATTGTAACTTCACTCCTCATAGATATCGATATTTTCATTGTTTATTATTTTATAACTTTACAGGTCGCTTATCGCCTAAGGAATGCGAACATACGATGATTTTATAACTTATATAAGCATGATTTTATAAACATGATGCAATAAACGTTTAAAAGGTAACGTAAGTGACCAATTGCGTTTACGTTGTGTTTAACTGAACGCAATCAAAACCATTGGCGTGTTACGTTGCATTTAACAAACACAACAAATTTTTCTGTGTTTAATATTGCGTCGCGGCTCAACAAAATATTAAAACGTGCGATCGTTGTTGCGTTGACAACCCTAATGCTAATACATATGTGGAGGACCAATTTGAATTGACCAAAAGAGTGAAGATGGCCCTATTTCGTTAATTCGATCATTTTATTTTAAAAAAAATATCAATAAAACTATTAAAGAGTGTACAAAATATGTTAACAATAATTGCACGATATTTACTAAACAATAAGCAACATTCTCTCCACAACCACTGGACACAATTCTAATTAGATAACGTAGTTATAAATATGATTGTTAATTTTTATCCCCACTTAAATTAAAAATATATATATTGTATATAATAATGAGAAATTATTTCTGTATCCAGAATCACGTACCTCATACCCGTAGCAATTTATATTTTTGAATTTCAGATCTACGCTAGGCGTACATGATTCAGAATGATAAGAACCAAGTCTCTAGCTCATGAGATTCAAGTCTATTCAAAACAAAATAAAAGAGATCGGAAGATTGTGTCTCATTAAACCTTACAGGTGGGACCCATAACTAGCATCAACATCAAAAGCGCTAGTATCACTACTTGAGGCACCAATAACAAGATAAAACGAATTAGTATCAACACAAGAGTTGCTAGAATCACCATTTGAGGCAGCGATATCAACATAAAATGCATTAGTATCAACACCAAATGTGGTAGTATCATTACTTGAGGCATCGATATCAATTATAAAGAAATTATTATCAACATCAAAGGTATTAGTATCACTACTTGAGACACCGATATCAACATGCATGAATTAGTATCAACATCAAATGTGTTAGTACGACCATCAAAGAAGTTAGTATGACAATATCCTTAGTTAGTATGCATACTATTTTATTTGAAAATCATACGCGAAACACAGATCGCAGAAAATCAGAAAATTTGCGTCTTACATTACGTTTAATAAACACAACCAAAAAACGCGAAATTTAGTGTATTTTTTTGTTATTTTTGTAGTTAAAAATGAACTTTTAATAATATTTTAGTACGTTTTATTGTATTTGTGTCTGAACTTAATCTCAAACTCAATACCAGAGCTTAATTGAATCTCTGGATCTGCGACTGGGTCATGTTGAAACGAAACACAAATTGTTTAACACGCAAGCGTTGATAGCTAATTCAGTAAGTCTGAACTGACTACTGAGTTCTAAATGAGAAAATTTATGTGATGCAGAGGCCCATTTTTTTCTTTGGAACAAGAAATTTTGTGAAGGTCCAAGAGACCATATCTGTAAGTAGGGCCTGTATCTATATCTTCTGTTGAATAAGAGGCCTCTGTTTTTTTCCACACAACTTCCTGCCATATGCCTGCACAATTGCATGCTTTTACATCAGTTTATCAAATGTGCAGTTTGGTTGGAATTTAGTGTCATAAATTCTGACATGCATGCACATATTAATCTCTGACCGCTATCTGCTCTGCAAAGTCCTTGTTCTTTTATTACGTTGTATACAGTGTACAGTAGTGAGGTATGTAGTGTATTGGTGTACAGCACTGGTGCAAGTCATGTTGGCAGTGCTATTTTATGCGTGTGTGGTCTAATTATTATTCTTTTTTCCTTTTGATCCGGCTAATTTATAAAGTATTATTTTCAATCAGTACAAACTTAATATTTGCTTAGAGTATGTTATCATTTTTTGTATTTTTTTATTTTTTTTTCCGTTATCAGATTTGTAAAATACAATCTCCGGCCTTTACGCCAAAGTGGATGGGTTTATGTAATGTTATATGCTTGTCTTTGCATGCTTCCATCATATATGCTCTTATTCTCCATAACTAATATTATCCTTGTATATTTTGAAATTTAAATCGAACCTTTCACATGCGCCACTTAAAATTGACATCCATAGAATAAAAGAAGAAAAACAAAGGAGGTGGATAATACAAGCCAAAAAATGATTCACAAGGGGAACATATCAATACCTGGCCAGCTAACAATTCTTGGCATTTTATTTGTTTGGCTACATTCCTATTTTATTCTCTTATACTGAAAAGAAATATGACAGCAGTTAGATGGAGATTGCAGAACTATACGCCTCTTGGATGCTTCATGAATAAAGACATGTCAAGGAATTTGAAAGCTCCTGTGAATTTTCTCTATCAAATCCGTTCATTTTTTTTATAAAGTTTCCTTGAAAAAAAAATCATTAATTGAAGGTTACAGAGCTCAATTATTAAAAACTTGAAACTTAAATTAGAGGCAGTGAACCAATCATGAAATAGTCCCATTTAACCTATCAGGACTGTGCCAGTATGTTGGCATTATATGAGTAAGCAGCCATAGAATAATCTTGACTATAGAATTTTAACAACTTCTAACAAAGGCCAAAACAATTTCTCCCCTTATGGGCAAATCAAACATGCATGTTTTTAAAAATTAATGAAATTGAACGTCTTACCACTACTAGAAACAATTCTAATATTCTAATATTACAGCTGGTTATCAAATACCCATATACAAAATAAAATTTACTAATACCTTTAATATTAATGGATTGCATATCTTTGATATAATATAACATAAGTGTGCCCATAAATTTGATTCGGTATCAAACTGCTACCAGGGGCACAAGCTAACTAAATACATATAGGGTTGATACTGATAGTACTTTTTCTGATAATAACACCTAGATCTACATAAATCACATATAATAGCATGTATATAAATCGTAGCTAAAGCAGAGATGAGTCCAATTGGGTGCATGCTAAAACCGTCAGATTCACATGTTAGACTAGATTAAGGAAAATTTCAAAGAACACTCAAGTTGCTTAATTAACAATTGTACTGTTGGATCAATTTGGGTCCAGCAGAGGATGCCATTCTTCCTTGCTACAATTATATGTAGGAACTGGCAAGTTGTTTTTATCGTTGTAGGCCCACAACATTTTTCAATTTACATAGGAACCCGTAATTATTCACAAGATACTCGGAATTTTGGATACTGCCATAAGCTCCAACGCATGAAATTAATTAATTAACTAATACATAATGATACCCTATGTTTTTGGAGAATACATCATCTCAGCATTGATCCTCTGTGGCACACTCAGAAGAGATTGCTTCTGTACCAGTAAAATTTCCATTTTAGCCAGTATCACTTGAATTGAAGTATAAGACAAAGACATCTATGTGTTAGAACTTAGAAGGTAAATTAGTAATATTGATCATATATAGATATCAACAAATCCAAGCTCTTGATCATCTCCACTTCTACTTGAAACTTATAACCCTACAAGTTAATAAGAATATCAGCTGGGACCCATAAAACTATCATCAAAAGCCGCCTAGAAAGCTTATAATTTATTGAGTTTAATTGGTTCTTCCATGAGCATACATATATATGATTGGAATTGAAAATGTTGTGTGATGAGTTGTAGGTATGAGTGTGTTGATTCCATGTTTTATGGAGGCATTTGTATTTGCCACAGAGAACAACTGGAAATCAGATTGCATTGCCCATCTTTGGCTGCATGTCAGTTTGGCCTCCTCTCTCTCGTGACTTCCTCTTGTTCTATACTCCTTCCTTCTTCAAGCTCTCCAATAATCCCTTTTGTTGTAAACAACAAGTGTCCTTTAATAATTAGAAAATAACTTTTGGCATAAGTTTTTCTCTTTTCCCCTCTTATTGGCTTCGATTGCTTTCATTAATTCGCTCTTTTAATATATACTACTCTGTGAGAGGCTGCTATAGATATATATATATATATATATATATATATAATAACAACACCTTTATTTTATTATACTTTTTGAGATAAGAGTTTTTGTAACTCAAATCTAATTTAAAGTTGACCAAAAGTCCTATGTAATATTTTTGCTTCACTGGATTTCGAATTTGCATCTCCCACACGGAGCGTTACAATAACTAGTTTTATTAACAATAGTAAATGGACTAATAAATACAATCAATGCTTATTTAGTTACATTCATATAAAGTTCACTGTTAATAAAAATTAACTTGACAGTCTTAATAGTCGACCTAATTATTATTTTTTTCAAAGAGAGTAAAATAAACCAACTATTTGACAATTATGTTAATGACATCCTTATAATTAATCAATGTGACAATTGATGACACATGATGATAATCTTTCACAATTCATCCAATAATTTGAAAATTTACAGCAACCAATACTAATTTGAAATTACATGTTTGTATTTAAAAAATTCATTGGACCTAGATGGTTCTTGTGAGCCGTAAGCTGGTGTGCCGGCTGGGACGCAAAACAAAGGAGAAGTGACAGTTTGAGTTAATTCTTTTTTAGTTAATATTCGAATAAATAATGAACGATTTGCTTTCTACTTTAGTTTGTTCTCATTTTAGTTAAGCATGGGAAAATAAGAAACCACATGGTATTTTTGGTTAGGAATATGTTTTGGAATATTTGTTGCTATATTGTGTAATATCGTTTGAATAAAAGATGAGAAAAATATCAGAAAAGGTGCTAGCTGTTTTTGCACCACAATTCTGTGTTCCTCTTTGTTTTGCACACTGTTTTTCTTTGAGAGATTACACCCTAGATTGATTTGAATCTGACATTTGGTATCAGAGCAAGGTCAACCAAGTCATGAAGAATGGAGAGGGAGAGAAAACACAAACTAGTACATTCACGAGAGAAAGTGTTCCAATTTAGTACCCATCATTGAATGAAACGAATTATGGGTTGTGGGCAGTTAAGATGAAGATAATACTACGAGCTTTAGGTGTATGGGATGCAGTAGAAGGGGGTGAACCTGTCGATAAAGAGAAGTATCAGGGAGCTCTCGCTGCAATTTCACAAGCTGTGCCAGACTCCGTGATAATGGCGATAGCTGAGAATAAGGATGGCAGTTTGGCCCGCCGGCCCATCGACCCGCACATACCTACCCGGCCCAAGCACTATACCCACCCGGCCCATTGTCATGGAGGGCCGGGTAGGGCCGGGCCAATGGACGGGTCGGGGCGGGCTATGGGCTGTGAAGTTGTACCCATGGGCTACCCATGGGCCGATTATAATATTGAATTAGATTGGGTCTTTGTATATGACGTAAGGCCTGAATAGATTTGGTCGATTATAATACTGATAGCTGATTATGATATCAAATTATCAGACGATATTAATCTGAAATTCTAAAATGATCACAAATTTTACAATTCAGTAATTACAAACTGTACATTCAATAATAGAAAAATAATGTTTTCTATTTGATGCGCTGATGTTGTGATGCACTGGAGTATTGGGCGGGCCTGTGCGGGTAGCCCATGGGCCGGTCTGTGAAGCCCATGGGTAGGCCGGGCTGCTATTTCTAAGCCCATCTCCGCGGGCCGGGTAGGCCGGGTAGGCCACGGGATAGGCAAAATACCTGCGGGTAAGGCCCATTGACATCCCTGCCTGAGAAGGAGACTGCCAAAGAAGCATGTGAGACAATACAACAAATGAGCATAGGTGAAGATCGTGTTAGGAAGGCAAGGGCACAAGTTCTGAAGATGCAATTCGATAGAATGGTTATGCATGAAGCAAGCAGCATAGCGGAATTCTCACAGAATCTGATTAGCACAGTTGGAGAAATCAGATCTCTAGGGGTGGACCTGAAAGATAACACTGTGATAGAACGTTTGTTCAGCGCAATGCCAGACAAGTTCTTGCCAATCATAGGAACGATTGAGCAGTGGGGTGACACATCACTAATGTCTGTGGCTGAAGCAGTGGGTCGATTGAGAGTATTCGAAGAGGGAATGAAAGGTAGGCAACATCATAAAGAAGATGAAGAGAAGTTGATGCTTACAAGATCACAATGGGAAGCACTGTCCCTGAAAGAGAAGGGGGATGGCGAAGGATCAGACAACAAAGACAGATGGCAGAAAGGGGAGTTTGGAAGGAAGCCATACAAGAAGTTTGATAAATCAAAGATCAAGTGCTTCAATTGCTCAATATATGGGCATTTTGCTTCAGAATGTCGCAAACCCAAGAAGGAAAATGTGAATTTGGTAGTAGAGACAGAAGAGCCATCTTTATTTATGCATGAAGTGTTTGAAGATCAACAAGGTGACTGTGATGCAGGTAAATCAAAGCTTGTCAGTACAGTTGAGTTACATCTGGGGTTGAAGGAAAAGGGTGAAGGGAGCATCTGGTACCTGGATTCAGGCGCAAGTAATCACATGACAAGGAGTATAGAACATCTCACAAGTGTTGATACATCAATTCAAGGGAAGGTAAAGTTAGGAGATGGCTCTGTGGTACCCATAGGTGGAAGTGGCACAGTAGTGATCAAAGGACAAAATGGTGAACAAAGAGTAATTTCAAATGTGTATTACATCCCAAAATTGACAAGCAACATCATTAGCCTAGGTCAACTTGTAGAGAAGGGGTGTACAGTGCATATGAAGGATGGATGGTTAAAAGTGTTAGACAGAAATGGAAAACTGATAATTCAAGTTCAAAGATCGAAGAATAGACTGTATGTACTGAGTTTAGAATTGGTGCAACATGTGTGTCTAAAGGCCAGATGAGACTGATACAAGAAAGGGGCACAAAAGGTATGGACACATTAATTTTAATTCTTTGAGAAAGATGTATCAGGAAAGCTTGGTGGAAGGATTGCCAAGAGTAGAAGATGTGGAGGAAGCATGCAGAGGGTGTATGGTGGGCAAACATCGACGTATGCCATTTCCGCAAGAGACAAATTTCAGAGCAAAAGAGATACTAGAACTCATCCATGGAGATTTGTGTGGGCCCATCACCCCTCCTACACCAAGTGGCAACCGATATTTTCTGCTGTTGGACAATGATTGCAGTAGGTTCATGTGGATTGCATTGATGAAAACAAAGGACAAAGCATTCACCTCTTTCAAAGAAATCAAAATGGCAATTGAGGTTGAAAATAACACAAGAGTAAAAGCACTTAGAACCGATCGAGGAAGTGAGTTCAGGTTAGAGGAATTCGATGACTATTGCAAGGAGATGGGGATAAAAAGGTACTTCACAACACCCTATTCACCACGACAAAACAGAGTTGTAGAAAGGAGGAATCAAACCGTTATGGGAATGACTCGAAGCATGATGAAGGGAATGTATGTTCCATCTGAATTTTGGGGTGAGGGAGTGAATATAGCAGTATACCTTCTGAACCGAGCACCAACTAAAAGCTTGACCGGTATGACACCCTATGAAGCATGGTACCAACGAAAACCCAGAGTTGAGCATCTTAGAGTATTTGGGTGCCTAGTACATGTGAAAGAAACAAAACCCCACCTAACCAAACTTGCTGACAGAAGCATACAAATGGTGTTCATTGGGTATGAAAAGGGGTCTAAGGCCTATAGGGTGTACAATCCTCTTACCAAGAGAGTGCATATAACCCGAGATGCAATTTTTGAAGAAGATAAAGGTTGGAATTGGAATGAAGGGGAGAAAAGCACAGAGCCTCAAATCAGTACTGGTTTCAGACTTGAGCAGGAGCATGGTGAGGTGCACAATGAGTCAGGTGAATGGCAATTACCTGACAGTGAAGTAGATTGGGAGCAAGGATCAGAAATGCCCTCACACACACAGGAAACAAGGGAGGATTCAGAAGAAGAAGAATTTGAAGAATCAAGAGGTACACCTGTGAAGCTAAGAAGTCTAGATGAGATATATAGTGAGACTGAGCCCATTCAATTGAATTGTGCTAAAGTGTGTTTAATTGGGAGGAGGAACCAACAAGTTTTACTGAGGCAGCAAAAGATGAACATTGGAATCATGCCATGGTAGAAGAAATCAAGGCAATTGAGGACAAAAAAACTTGGAGCTTGGTCGATCCAATCAAAGGGCAGAAGGTGATAGAGCTTAAGTGGGTGTTTACATTAAAAAAGGACTCAGAAGGGAAGATAACAAAGTATAAGGCACGACTTGTAGCTAGGGGATATGTGCAAAAGCAAGGAATCGACTTTGAGGAGGTGTTTGCACCAGTGGCTAGGATGGAAACCGTGAGAATGATCATGGCAATTGCAGTACAACATGGGTGGTTGTTACACCATATGGATGTGAATCAGCATTTTTGAATGGAGAGTTGAAAGAGGAGGTGTATGTCACATAACCACCGGGCTTCGAAGAAAAGGGAAGTGAGCACAAAGTGTTAAAACTACACAAGGCACTCTATGAGTTAAAGCAAGCCCCAAGAGCTTGGAATTTCAAATTAGACAACACTTTGAGATCAATGAACTTTGAGAGAAGGGAGTTGGAGCATGTTGTTTACAGAAGAAAGAAAGATGAGGAGATCATTCTTGTAGGAGTATATGTGGACGATTTGTTAGTTACTGGCACAACTGAAGCTGAGATCCGAAAATTCAAGTCAGAGATGATGAGTAAGTTCAAAATGAGTGATCTGGATCTACTCTCTTACTATCTGGGAATAGAAGTTCAACAAACCTCGAATACAATCACATTGTGTCAACAAGTGTGGCATGGAGGAATGCAACCCGGCACAGGCACCCATGGAAGCAAAGCTGAAGCTCAGCAAGAACAGCAAATTCCCACGAGTTGATCAAACCAGGTATAGAAGTATTGCAGGTAGTTTGCGGTATTTGTTGAATACCAGACCTGACTTGGCATTTTCAGTAGGTGTGGTGAGTAGGTTCATGGAATCACCCACGACAGAACACATGTCAGCGATAAAACATATTCTAAGATATCTAAAGGGGACAATCGATATGGGTTGCTGTTATCGAAAGGAGTCAGAAGAAATTCAGAATCTGGTCGGGTTCTCAGATAGTGACATGGCAGGAGATTTGGATGATAGAAAGAGCACTTCAGGGGTGATCTTCGTTCTAGGGAGAAATTCGATTAGCTGGTTCTCGAGAAAGCAGAAGGTGGTGGCACTGTCTTCATGCGAGGCAGAATATATCGCAGCTGCAGCTGCAGCATGTCAGGGAGTATGGCTAGAATCAGTGTACTCAATTTTCAACCAATTTTCGGTTGCGCGAGATAGACGAGTTGCAACAACGTAGTTGGTTGCGATAAATTATGTTTTGTCAGAATGCACGATTGCAATTGTGATTTGGTTGCGATATTTCTATTGCCACGGCAATGAGGCAACGAGATTTTGGTTGCAATAAACGTATCAATTGCAACGAATGTTTGGTTGTGTATCTATTGCAACTAGGGTTTTTGCAACCACCGGCAACCAATTTTTTGGTTGTGACATTATACTCTTGCAACCAAATAATACCTATTGCAACCAATTTTTTGGTTGCCCGAAAAGATTAATGGTGTATAGAACAGAGATATAAAATGTGGAATTTTACAAGTCTTTTATGTAATAGTGATATTTTACAATAAAAGAGTTCTTAATAGTTAACAGGAATCCAAGCATATAATATCAGCATTTAAAGCTAATCCTGTAAATGATGGACCGAATAATTGAATGAAAATGATAAGCTCATTAGCCAATATATATATTTTGTTGCTTCATTAACTTTATTAATCGGTGGAATTTCAGTTCCACCAAAAATTAATTAAATATAATAAATATCATACTTTGTATGTCCAATAATCATATATAATTTTGCTGACTATGACCGGAATTCAAAAATCAAGCCATGCATGTTGCATGCACGCTAAAATTAATTAGTTACCGAGTTAATTAATTAGAAGCTTAATTATATAAGATTGAATGTTTCAGGATTTCAGTCATAATTAAAAACATTGTATCCAACACAAATAGTGTGATAGCAACGCATTACATAAATATCGCGGATTCAAACTACAACAAACACTTAAAAAATTGAGCGTGAGCTCAGCCAGAGCCCTCAATAAAAGAAAATTACAATGATGAAATCACTGCGGAACTTTTATATTAAGTAGTCTTTTATTTTACTTTTGAAAATCTATGAATTTGCTAATTCACACAATTAATTAATTCCAAAATATATTATGCTACATGTTATCTGATTCACCCGTTTTATATAGGTAGATTATACCATGATATATACCATCTGATACTGGCATCGTTATCGTATGTCTTGTGGCACACCTCTAACATATAGCAGGGTACGTATAACACCAAAGATCACGTGAGATTGGCTCTTTGGCAAGTACATTCACATGCAATTCATTTTGAGCCAATGCGAACAATTCTAAGTAAATGTGTAAAGTGAAGACAAACAAGCTTGCAATTTTGTTGGATGTTGTTGAGGTTTCCTGCTGGTTTTAAGCGCTCACCATTTTAGAATTATGGAAATGTCCATTTCTGTACAGCTAAATACGGAAGCTATTGGAATCACTGGAGAGGAGATGACATTTAGGCATCCAATGTAAGAGAGGAAACTATCTCGTGAAGTTTTTAAATAGAAAAGTAACATAGAGGGATGAGGTAAGAACAAAAGAATGGATGTTTTGATTGTCTATTTGCATGTCAGTTTTGTAAGTATGGATGCCATCAAAAACATTTTGTTAATATGCGTGCCAGATTAGGTATGGGAAGTACTGCCTTCAATTTGTCCTGTACAGTATAATTAATAACGTAAACGAATGATTATTGTCATATATAAACTATTGGAGAAATTTTGGGGGCAAAAGAAATCGATCATAGTGGGAAAATTTTCATAGATGGTCAAGTCTAAATAAATTTCAACAAATAAGGTCAGAGGCACTCTAAAAATTGCACAGAGGATCAAGAGCGCAACTAATAGTTGTGCCCCTAAGAAAATTCCCCATTTTTGCTGATTCAAGACATCCTGCATGCACTTTTTCAGATGTGGGCCCTATATGTTAGGGGCGCAAGTAATAGTTGCGTCCTTAACATGCTGTACATTTATTTTCTTAATTTTTTGTATTTTATACACATTTTAATAATTACCATTAAAATAGATTTTTAAATGCTCTAAATATATTTATTATAAATAGATGTGATAATATATTAATATAATTATTAATATATATATGTATTATTAAGCAAATTAGTAATAATTTCATTATACAATAAATTTTTAATATATGTATAGTTGTAATATAATACTATAAAATATTACATACATTATTTATACACAATATATTAAGAGAAATAATAAATATTATAATAAAAATATATCAATAACATTTATAATAATAAATATTTTTAGAACCTACTACTATTAATTGTCTCCTAAACTTTTCGAGAAATACAAATGGTGTAGTGGCATGAGGTTTGGTTAGAGCACTTAGGTTGAGTGAGGGCATGAGTTCGAACCCCCTGCCCACCATTTTTTGGAAATAAATTAGGGGCGCAACTATTATTTGCGCCCCTAAGTTTCATAGAGAACCATTATTCAGACTTCAATTAGAAACAATTAACATAAATTGATGATATATTGAAGATATAACTACATGAAAATATATTCTCAAACCACACGAAGATATAATAACATAAATTGAAGTTCATAAAATTGTCCAACACAAAATATTTTGCAATAGTCTCCAAGATAAACATACATATCCAAGTCTCAAAGATAAACATACATATCCAAATGCTTGAGATACACTTACAAACTAATTAATAAGGTATAAAACAAAATTACAAAATCTTAAACTAAATAAAAGAACAAGCTTCATCATTTCATTGCTAATTACCTGCGATAACGAAATCTCAAGCATTACAAAATTGAAACAAATATTGTTTTGTGAAATAAATAATACTAGTATTACCTTCGTCGTTTAGGGGTGCAGTGTAGGTGCGCTTGTTGTGTCCCGTTTGTTTGCATCGCCTACAAGTGTATGCTTGTCGATGTGTATTCTCTTCATCCATTTCATTTCTAATCCTTATATGTTGACGTCTCCCTTTCTTAACAGCATACCTTGTCGGGTTCGGCACTAGCTTTGGTCGTGGAATTTCAGGCCATGTGTCAGAATTGCCTGGCTCAAATTTTGGCGTCCATGTTGCCATCAACTCTTGAACGCGATAAACATGAGCTACGTACACATTGCTACTTATGCCCCCTTGAGCACAACATGCTATGATATGAGAACAAGGGATACCTGTTAGTTGCGGTTTTTGACAAGTGCATGTACCTTTCGATCACTTCTAACCGCACTGTATGTATTCCATTCCCTTTAATCTTGTTCCCAACGAATCTTTGACCTATTTGAACCTCATATTTTTGCCCGTTCCAGTACGCTCGCACTGTATGTGTATTTCTCCTTAATCTTCGCTCCTCTAGTAACACTTGGATTTTGGGAGAGAAGAGAAAACCTCGTTCAATTGCTTTTTCTGCTTTTGCTCGTCTTTCAGCAAAGTATTTGACCGACTTGTAGAATTTGATTTCAACAAGAAAAGTAATCGGTAACTCACGTGCTTCTTTGAAAACATTATTAAGGGATTCTGGTCCGTTTGTTGTCATCATCCCCAATCTATGACCTCCTTCATCGAATGAAATAGCCCATAAGTCAAAACGCGGTGCATTGTTCCTTTCAACATCGTTCGGATCCCTACCAATATCCTCAAGCCATGTTGCAGCGTCGGAGTATTTTTCGCGAATACGACCGAGCCTCATTAGAAACTTCCTCTTTTGATTTTGTTTCATTTCTTGCCTCAAAATCTGTGTTAATTTTTTGTTGGTAAATTCTTTTGTGAAATTTTGACATATATGCCTTGAACAATATCGATGAAAGGCATGTCCATCTTAGATGCTCCAACCTAGGTCTGGGTCACTAAAAACCCGCAAGATACTCTTGTGACGATCAGAGAGTATCGTCACAACTCGTGACCTAACCATTTCCCTACGAACAATTTTCATGAAATCCTCCCAAGATTTGTTGTTCTCGGTATCAACCAACGCGAATGCAAGGGGCACCAACTGATCTTCTGCGTCGAAGCCACATGCAACTAACATCTTCCCCTTATACTGCCTAGATAAATGTGTACCATCAATTCCTATAACAGGTTTGCAGTGCCTGAAGGCCTGTATTGCCGGACCATATGCCCAACACACTGCTTGAAATAATCTTTCATTTGGATCATTTGTGGGGGCGATAAACCACTCAATCACTGTACCCAGGTTTGTTCTTTGTATGGCATTAAGTAAGGGCACGATTAAATCATAAACTTGCCTCCAACCTCCGAACAATTGTGCGATTGCGATCTCTTTTGCACGCCAACACTTAAGATAAGGAGCCTTGAAATTATATCTCTGCTCAATGGCAATCTTGATGTCTTTTATAATAAATCTGACATTTCCCTTAACACTTTCTCTGATTATGGAAGCCATGAATGGAGACGTTAAGTGCGGATGCTCCAACCTATCTCCCGACATAACACATTCATGAGGACCTTGCCTTGTATTAATAATAAACGCATCATCACTTAGCCTTCTTGATGCATACAACCTCCAATTGTAATTTTGGTCGGTGCACTCGATTGTATACACACTTTTATTGGACTTTCTCTTCTTAAACGGGCGGTTCGATTTGATGTGAAAATCATGCACAACCCATTTGAGATGATCCTTTGACCGAAAACATTGTCCCATCTTCCATGACATACCCTTCGTCGTCAAAGTAATTGCCATCACCAATCATATCGACGATTGCATTAATATTATTCCACGAAGCTATTGGATGAGAATCAGTTCGGTCACGTAATGGCCATGTTGTCATGGTCAGAGAAGTCTCTTCTTCAAAATTGTAATTAGGATCTTCGAAAGGTGTAAAATCCATATTCATGAAAGAATCATTACCACATGTATTTCCAATTGGGCTTGCATCTTGGTTTACTAATATCTCAACCCGTTCCGCCGAGTTAATTTCATCCAACCCAACATTAAATTCGAAATCCTCAAAATCCTCTTCTTCCTCTGGAACCGATTGATTTCTATTTGAGGTTGCATTCGGTTCATTACAATTGGTATGAAGATATGCATCTGGCATTCTACAAACTATTGGCTCAACATACTCATTTGGGGTTTCGTAAGCACGACTACCACTTGTACAACCATAGTTTAGGGTTTCATGAGCTCGATTACCGCTTGCACAACCATGGTTTAGGGTCTCATGACCTCGACTACCACTCGGACAACCTTGATTTGTTGTATATCGAAGAACTTTTGGCTAAACGTACAACTCAATCATTGCAACAGTACCAGGATGAATCGAATGGTTCACCATAAGTCTCCAAGTATCATTACTCGACAGCTGTAACTCAGTATAGAACATTATCGGAGGAGTTAGCTGTAATTCAGCATTGAACCTCCCTGATATCTCTAAAGCATGTGTTGAACTTGAAATCCCCATCCATCGGTACAGCTCCTTCTCTAGTTCACCGAGTGTTATGTCGTCATTCACCGTAAAACTACTGATAGCTTTTTTCCGAGTAATGCACACCATGAGGACCGTTCTGGATGGACCCTCCAGTGTAGAAACTAACAATAAACATTTTATATGTAAGATTTTGGGAGGAAAAGTGTGAAAATTTGGTTTAGGGTTTGTGGAGAGAAAGTGGCTATTGGGGGAAGAAGGGATAAGATTGAGATAATGTTTGGAGAGAGAGGAAAAGAAATGGTGGTGCTGCATATATTTTGTTCATTTAGAGGCGCAACTAATAACTGCGCCCCTAAGTTGTAGGGTACAAGTGGACCCCTCATCTGAAAAAAATTGTGCAAAATTCAGACTTATCTGAAAAAAAAGAATCTTCTTAGGGGCACAAGTAATAGTTGCGCCCCTAAATTAATTCAGAAATAATGGCCGGCAGGGGGGTTCGAATCCATGCCCTCACTCAACCCAGCGCCTCTAACAAAACCCCCTGCCACTGTACAATTTGTACTTCTCAGATTAATTACAACATGTTTAATATTAATAGGGTATAAACTTTTCTACTTATAATAAAGAACACTTTAATCTATTATTCTTTATATTTATAATAATTACTAACTAAATATTTATAATAAACTATTTATTTAAATATATGATTACTTATATTTAATAAATATATTAACTATTTTTAAAAATCATTTATTATTTTTAATATATCATCACTTGTATTTATAATAATTATTTTTAATATATTATCACTTCTATTTATAATAATTATATTTAATGTATTATCACATCTATTTATAATAAATATATGAGTTAATATATCATCCCCCCACTTCCTGTCCCCCTCTCGCGTCCCCCGCTACGCGACAAACAGTTACGTGATATAGTATAAAGACTTGTAACATTTAATATAAAGACTTCCATGTTAAAATGGAGATTGCCAAATAAAGTATTATGTGTACATTCCCTGAGAAATGAAGACTGCCAAAAGTATAAAGATTTCGAATGTTAATTATAAAGACTTCTATGATGCAGTATTCATTGCAGTATATAATTAACAAGAAAATTACAAATAAATACTACATGTCTTGAGAAATGAAAACTTGACACTCAATATTTATTATAATGAATTCAGTCCAATAGTATAAAGATTACTACATTTGAGTATAAAGACTTACATTCAGTATATAAAGACTACTACATTTGTCGTATATGGGGGGCATGTAAGGGGGGCTTGTAAGGGGGACAATTAGTCGCTTCCTAAATATATTTAGAGCATTTAAAAATCTAATTTAATGGAAATTATTAAAATGTGTATAAAATACAAAAAATTAAGAAAATAAAATGTACAGCATGTTAGGGGGCAACTATTACTTGCGCCCCTAACATATAGGGCCCACATCTGAAAAAGTGCCTGCAGGATGCCTTGAATTCAGCAAAAATGGGGAATCTTCTTAGGGGTGCAACTATTAATTGCGCCCTTGACCCTCTGTGCAATTTTTAGGGTACCTCTGATCCTATCTGTTGAAATTTTTTGGGACTTGGCCTTCTATGAAAATTTTCCATCATGGTGTAGTGGGTTGACTTCAAAAATGTTTTACACGTCAAAGTTTGTGCAAAATAATTACAAAAATTGATAAAATATATAGTAAAACACACAACATATTGAAAATTATAAATTGAGAAGAAAAGAAGAAGAATAAGAAATTTTTCATGCATTATGCCTAACGGCTAGTTGCTACTAACGATCATATGGTCGTTGCCCCTTTTCCCTTTTTTATTATTATGTTTCTCAACACTCTCCTTCAAGCTAGTATTATAAATGTTCGTTTATCCTAGCTTGCTAGTTATATCTTCAAATGTTTTCGATAGAAGACCTTTTGTAAAGATGTCAACCAATTGATCTTGACTCTTCACGTAGGAAGTCTCAATTTTTTTTGCTTGCACATTTTCTCATATGAAATGACAATCAACTTCAATATTCTTTGTTCATTCGTGGAACACGCCATTTGAAGCAATGTGTCTTGGCTCATTATTATCACAATACATCTTCATTGGACCCTTGATTGAAAAATTTAATTCTCCAAGCAATTGTTTGATCCAAGTGAACTCGCTTGTGGTGGATGCCATGACTCGATACTCCGCTTCTGCGCTTGATGGTGCCACAACATTTTGTTTTATGCTTTCCATGTGACTATGTTTCCGCCTACAAATGTGCAATAGCCTGTTGTTGATTTTCTATCCAAGCTCCCGGTCCAATCTGCATATGAATAGTCACATACTTCATTTGAATTATTATTTTTCATCCGTATATCCTTTTCAGATGCTCCCTTTAAAAATTTCAAAATTCTATCAATAGCAGCAAGATGGGGTTTTCTTGGTGCATGCATGAATTTTCTTATTTGACCCACTGCATATGATATGTCTGGTCTAGTTACCATTATTTAAGTTTATTTACCTATAAGTCTTTGGTATTGGATAATATCTTTCATTGGTTCACCATCTTCAGAATTCAACTTACTATTGCCATCTATTGGGGTAGATACCAATTTGGCCCCTAATTTTCCCGTTTCCTTTACAAATTCAAGGTGTATTTCCTTTGTAAATAAATAAACCTTTGGTAGAATGTGCTATCTCAATTCTTAGAAAATATTTTAATCTACCAAGATTCTTTATTTCAAACATTTCTTTTAGACATTTTTTTATGTGATAATTTTTTTTTCACAATTGTTTCTGGTAACTATGATGTCATCCCCATATATGAGAACAACAGTTGCATTTTCATTTTCATGTTTTGAGAACAATGAGTTATCAGATTGGCATACTCTAAATCCACAATTAATTAAAAATGGGATAGGTTGCCATACCATGCTCTTGGAAATTGCTTGAGACCATAAATAACTTTCTTTAACCTACAAGCTAAATTAATATCGTATTATTTTTTACGATCCGGTGGTAGGAACATATACACTTCCTCTTCAAGTGTTCTTTGAAGAAAAGTATTTTTTACATCCATTTGATATAAGCTCCAACCATTATTTATTGCTATAGATAATAAAATCCGTATGGTATTCATCTTTGCAATCAGTGCAAGTTTCTCGGTAATCAATACCGTATATTTGAATATAACCTTTGGCAACTAATATTGTCTTATACCGTTCAATGGTACCATCACTATTATATTTATTTTATAAACTCATTTACAACCAACGAGTTTCTTTTCCTTAGGTAATTGTACAATTGTCCAAGTATTATTCTCTTCAAGGGCCTTTAGCTCTTCCTTCATGACTTTATTCAATACATGTTGGTTTTTGGCCTCTTCAAAGTTACTTGGTTCCATAATTTTTTTCAATAGTATGTACAAAGGCATTATGGCATTTGGACACATTGTTATATGAAATAAATTTTTCAATAGAATATTGGACCTTGTCGGTTATGAAGTCTCGTAACCTTGAAGATGGTTGTGTTGGCTAAGATGATCTTCTTAACACCACTTCTTCTTGTACAATATTATCATCTATTCTTTCATTATGATCTTCTTCTTCTATATTATCTTGAGAAGTGTTGTCATTCTCTCCCTCACTTGTGTTTTCTTCATTTCGATTTCTGGTTTCTTCTTGCATATTATCATCTTCAACTCTTCTTGGTACATCTAATTCATGCACAATTGGAAACATAGAAAAAAATTGGTCTAGTTTATTGGTCTCACCATTGTTAGAACCAACATTTTGGTAAAAGGGTTCATTTTCTCGAAATGTTACATCTTGAGATACAGAGAATTTTTTTATTAGTAGGATCATAACATTTATAACCCTTTTTGCTTGAAGAATATCCAAGAAAAATACCTTTTATAGCTCTTTTGTCCAACTTATCAATTCTTTGTGTGTGAACAAAACAAGTGCATTCGAAAACTCTTAAACGATTTATGTTTAATTTTCTTTTATACAAAATTTCCAAAGGACTTTGATAATTAAGAATTGAGCCAGAAAGTCTATTTATTAAGTACGTATCAGTTAGGACGACTTCCGACCAAAAATATTTTGGAACATTATTATTGAATAAAAGAGCTCTAGTTACTTCTAATATGTGTCTAATTTTTAGTTCGGAAATTCCATTTTGTTGGGGGTATAGACGCATGTGGTTTGATGAATAATACCTTTTTGTTTCATAAATTCTAAAAAAATATTGTTAATAAATTTCGTACCATTGTCGGATCTAAATATTTTAATTTTCATGTTATATTGGTTTTCATTTGGTTACAAAATTCTTGAAATTTTGAAAAAACCTTAGATTTTGATTTTAACAAATATATACAAGTAGTTTTTGAAAAATCATCAATAAATAATTAAACTCATTAAATGAAGTTAGAGGCGCGGATCGCCAAATATCGAAATAAACAAGGTTAAATGGTTTTTTTTAATTGTGTTGTTGATGAGGAAAACGGTAATCTTGTTTTTTTAGAGAAAATGCATGCATCACATGAATTTGATACATAATTTAGAGTGGAAAATAATTTTTGAAAAACATTATTAGATGGATGTCCAATTTTTCTATGCTATAAAATTGCTTAAATCGTCTTTTTTAATGTGAAAATTTAACTTTTGACAATTAAAAATAGAAAGACCATTTTCAAAGAACCTCCACCAATAATTTGTTTGGTTATCGATTCTTGGAAAACAACATTTTTAGATGAAAAATAGCTTCACAATTCAACTCACTTGTAATTTTTCCTATAGAAAAATATTGCAAGAACAATTTTCTACACATAAATTTTTTTGTTTCTTGAAAATAATTCAATTTCACCTATTTCTTAATTTTCATTTCTCACCATTAAACGGTTACAAGTTGACTGCATTTAATAGTTGGTAATTATCTAGTATGTTTTTGTTACCGGTCATATGGACCGTTGCACCGGAATCAAGTATCCTTTTATCATGATCATTTTATTGGTAAAATTAGTCGTCTTGAGGTCTAGATTGGTACATTTGTAAGGCTCATTATTTTCTCCAATATCCATTTTTTATTAAATGCATATTGATTTTCTTTGAATTTAGACGCTGTTATTTTTGCCCCCATTCTTTTTTCTGAATTGGATAAGAGAATATTAAAAACATGGGTTTTACCAAGCCTACAAGAGTGTACTAAATTTGAACCTTTATAATTCAACATGGAGAAAGTTTCATTGATCCAGCCTGTCGAATCGATTGGAGCATTTTTTTTCTCCCCCTTTTTTGGATCCCTCTTAGCAGTGCCTCCGCCTTCCCTTTTTTTTATCTTCCCTTCATTGAAATGGCCGAAGATAAGGATTGAGAACTCAACTGCTGACCCTCGTGTGACTTCGTCGTTTGCAATGATTGCACCAAGTGGGCGCCTGATCTTCTTTCCTTTTTTACTTCTCGCCATCATTAAGGGTAAAATCAGTTTTGTTAGGGTTCAACAAAACTGATTTTACCCTTAATGTGTCAAAGACTCAAAGTACAGTTTGCCATTATAACTTATTTTGATCCCCTTTTTAAACCACAATTGCATTAGTAATCTCTGATACATTGGTCTCTTCAACAATTATCTCTCTCATCTGACTCATATCTCCAACAAGTCTCTCTATCACATTTACACCATCTCAGTAACATCTTACTTGTTAGTTTTCTTAGGGAAGTATTCATTGATTATAATTTGAGATGGATATTATAATTTGCCTTACCGAAAGTTTGATATCATGTGACCCTCATTTATCACCACAGTTTCTCACTACAAGATAACACAACAATAAAGACAATAAAACACATAATAGTGTAATAAATCCAAAATAAAGTAGATTACAATACAATTACCTGTTGAGTCTTATAGAGGTATGTAATACATCTGAAATTTGACAATTTATTTTGACCACAAACAAGGAAACAAAACATAATTATCTTGCATCAGCTCTTGTTCTTCATGAAATATATGTTTCAGTCAACCCCAAAAAAAATTTAATCGATGATCAATTAATTTATTAACATTTATAATTAGCAAGGAATAACAGTTATATGAGTATATGAATTAGGACCGCAAAAAAAATGGAGTGTGTTGTGTGGATATTAATGATCGATGCATGTAGGATGATCTAATATGGGTTAAGCTCCATTTCAAACAATCAAGCAATAAATATAAAGAATTGAAAAAAAAGAAAGGGCAATAGACGCGTGGGAGATAGAGAGTTTAGGTTGATTTCAAATAACATAATAGAATATCTTGTTATCTATTCTAACAAAGTGAGTGATTCATGCACTGAAATAGTTTATGAGTGAGTTTTTATTTGTGAAACATGATATATATATTGATTGGTTCTATAACGAGCACATGTAATCAGTATCACATTTTTTTGATGGCCTAAACTCTCAACCCTAAACTCTAAATAATAAACCCAAAACTCAAAATCCAAAACCCAAAACCCAAAACCCAAAACCCGAAACCCAAAACCCGAAACCCTAAACCCAAAACCATAAATCCTAAACCCGAAACCCTAAACCTAAACCCTAAACCCTAATCTCTAAACCCTAATTCCTAAACCCTAAACCCTAAATCCTAAATCCTAATCCCTAAACCCTAACCCCTAAACTCTAAACAATAAACCCAAAACCCAAAACTCAAAACCCAAAACCCGAAACCCGAAACCCGAAACCCGAAACCCTAAACCCTAAACCCGAAACCCTAAACCTAAATCCTAAATCCAAATACCTAAATCGTAATTCCTAAATCGTAAACCCTAAACCGTAAACCGTAAACCGTAAAACCTAATCCCTAAACCCTAATCACTAAACCTTAAACCTTAAACCCTAAACCCTAAACCCTAATCCCTAACCCCTAACCCCGAAACCATAAACCCTAATCCCTAAACCCTAATCTCTAAACCCTAATTCCTAAACCCTAAACCCTAAATCCTAAATCCTAATCCCTAAACCCTAACCCCTAAACTCTAAATAATAAACCCAAAACCCAAAACCCAAAACCCAAAACCCAAAACCCAAAACCCAAAACCCAAAACCCAAAACCCAAAACCCCAAACCCGAAACCCGAAACCCTAAACCCTAAACCCTAAACCCGAAACCCTAAACCTAAACCATAAATCCAAATCCCTAAACCGTAATTTCTAAATCGTAAACCCTAAACCATAAACCGTAAACCGTAAAACCTAATCCCTAAACCCTAAACCCTAAACCCTAAACCGTAAACCGTAAATCGTAAACCGTAAATCCTAAAACCTAAATCCTAATCCCTAATCCCTAAACCCTAATCCCCAAACCCTAATCCCTAATCCCTAAACCCTAATCCCTAAACCCTAAACCCTAATCCCTAATCCCAAAACCCTAAACCCTAAACCCCAACCCTAAACCCCCAACCCCCTAACCCCCCAACCCTAATCCCTAAACCCTAAACCCTAATCCCTAAACCCTAAACCCTAATCCCTCAATCCTCAACCCTCAACCCTCAACCCTCAACCCTAAAACCTAATCCCTAATTCCTAAACCCTAAACCCTAAACCCTAAACCCAAATCCCTAATCCTTAAACACTAAACCCTAAACCCTAAACCCTAATCCCTAAACCCTAAACCCTAAACCCTAAACCATAAACCCTAAACCCTAAACCGTAATCTCTAAATGCTAAACCCTAAACCCTAAACCCTAAATCTAAAACCCTAATCCCCAAAACCCCAAACCCTAAACCCTGAACCCTAAACCCTAAACCCTAAACCCTAAACCCTAAACCCTAAACCCTAAACCCTAAACCCAAATCCCTAAACCCTAAACCCTAAACCCTAAACCCTAATCCCTAAACCATAAACCTTAAACCTTAAACGCTAAACCCTAATCCCTAAACCTTAAACCCTAAACCCTACACCCTAAACCCTAAACCCTAAACCATAAACCCAAATCCCTAAACCCTAAACCCTAAACCCTAAACCCTAATCCCTAAACCATAAATCTTAAACCTTAAACGCTAAACCCTAATCCCTAAACCTTAAACCCTAAACCCTACACCCTAAACCCTAAACCATAAATCCAAAAGCCTAAACCCTAAACACTAATCCCAAAACCATAAACCCTAAACCCTAATCACTAAACCTTAAACCTTAAACCCTAAACCCTAAACCCTAATCCCTAACCCCTAACCCCTAAACCATAAACTCTAATCCCTAAACCCTAAACCCTAAACCCTAATCCCTAACCCCTAACCCCTAAACCCCAACCCCCAACCCCCAACCCCCAACACCCAACCCCCAACCCCTAAACCCTAATCCCTTAACCCTGAAACCTAAACCCTGAACCCTAAATCCTAAACCCTAATCCCTAAACCCCAAACCCTAAATCCTAAACCATAAACCCTAATCCCTAAATGCTAAACCCTAAACCCTAAACCCTAAACCCTAAACCCTAAATCCAAAACCCTAACCCTTAAACCGTAAACCCAAAATCTTAAACCCTAAACCCACAACCCTCAACCCTCAACCCTCAACCTAAACACTAACCCCAAAACCCTAAACCCTAAACCCTAATCACCAAACCTTAAACCCTAATCCCTAAACCCTAAACCCTACACCCTACACCCTACACCCTAAACCATAAATCCAAAAGCCTAAACCCTAAACTCTAATCCCCAAACCCTAAACCCTAAACCCTAAACCCTAACCCCTAAACCGTAAACCGTAAACCGTAAACCCAAAATCTTAAACCCTAAACCCACAACCCTCAACCCTCAACCCTCACCCTAAACCCTAAACACTAATCCCAAAACCCTAAACCCTAAAACCTAATCACTAAACCTTAAACCTTAAACCCTAAACCCTAAACCCTAAACCCTAATCCCCAAACCCTAATCCCTAATCCCTAAACCCTAATCCCTAAACCCTAAATCCTAAACTCTTATCCCTAAACCCTAAACCCTAAACCCCAACCCCCCAACCCTTAAACACTAATCCCTAAACCCTAAACCCTAAACCCTAATCCCTCAATCCTCAACCCTCAAACCTCAACCCTAAAACCTAATCCCTAAACCCTAAACACTAAACCCTAAAACCTAATCCCTAATCCCTAAACCCTAAACCCTAAACCCAAATCCCAAATCCCTAAACCCTAAACCCCAAACCCTAAACCCTAAACCCTAATCCCTAAACCCTAAACCCTAAACCCTAAACCCTAATCCCTAAATGCTAAACCCTAAACCCTAAACCCTAAATCCAAAACCCTAATACCTAAACCATAAACCCTAAACCCTAAACCCTAAACCCAAATCCCTAAACCCTAAACCCAAATCCCTAAACCCTAAACCCTAAACCCTAAACCCTAAACCCTAAACCCTAAACCCTAAACCCTAAACCCTACACCCTAAACCCTAAACCCTAAACCCTAAACCCTAAACCCAAATCCCTAAACCCTAAACCCTAAACCCTAAACCATAATCCCTAAACCATAAATCTTAAACCTTAAACGCTAAACCCTAATCTTAAACCTTAAACCCTAAACCCTACACCCTAAACCCTAAACCATAAATCCAAAACCCTAAACCCTAAACCCTAATCCCCATACCCTAAACCCTAAACCCTAAACCCTAATCCCTAAACCGTAAACCGTAAACCGTAAACCCAACATCTTAAATCCTAAACCCACAACCCTAAACCCTAAACCCTCAACCTAAACCCTAAACACTAATCCCAAAACCCTAAACCCTAAACCCTAATCACTAAACCTTAAACCTTAAACCCTAAACCCTAAACCCTAATCCCTAACCCCTAACCCCTAACCCCTAAACCATAAACTCTAATCCCTAAACCCTAAACCCTAAACCCTAATCCCTAACCCCTAACCCCTAAACCCCAACCCCCAACCCCCAACCCCTAAACCCTAATCCCTTAACCCTGAAACCTAAACCCTGAACCCTAAATCCTAAACCCTAATCCCTAAACCCCAAACCCTAAATCCTAAACCATAAACCCTAATCCCTAAATGCTAAACCCTAAACCCTAAACCCTAAACCCTAAACCATAAATCCAAAACCCTAACCCCTAAACCGTAAACCCAAAATCTTAAACCCTAAACACTAATCCCAAAACCCTAAACCCTAAACCCTAATCACTAAACCTTAAACCTTAAACCCTAAACCCTATAGCCTAAACCCTAATCCCCAAACCCTAATCCCTAATCCCTAAACCCTAAACCCTAATCCCTCAATCCTCAACCCTCAACCCTCAACCCTAAAACCTAATCCCTAAACCCTAAACACTAAACCCTAAAACCTAATCCCTGATCCCTAAACCCTAAACCCTAAACTCAAATCCCAAATCCCTAAACCCTAAACCCCAAACCCTAAACCCTAAACCCTAATCCCTAAACACTAAACCCTAAACCCTAAACCCTAATCCCTAAATGCTAAACCCTAAACCCTAAATCCAAAACCCTAATACCTAAACCCTAAACCCTAAACCCTAAACCCTAAACCCAAATCCCTAAACCCTAAACCCTAAACCCTAAACCCTAAACCCTAATCCCTAATCCCTAATCCCTACATCATAAATCTTAAACCTTAAACCCTAAACCCTAATCCCTAAACCCTAAACCCTAAACCCTACACCCTACACCCTAAACCATAAATCTAAAACCCTAAACCCTAAACTCTAATCCCTAAACCCTAAACCCTAAACCCTAATCCCTAATCCCTAAACCCTAAACCGTAAACCGTAAACCCAAAATCTTAAACCCTAAACCCACAACCCTCAACCCTAAACCCTAAACCTAAAGCCTAAACACTAATCCCAAAACCCTAAACCCTAAACCCTAATCACTTAAACCTTAAACCCTAAACCCCAACCCTAAAGCCCCAACCCCCAACCCCCCAACCCTAATCCCTAAACCCTAAACCCTAAACCCTAAACCCTAATCACTTAAACCTTAAACCCTAAACCCCAACCCTCAACCCTCAACCCTAAAACCTAATCCCTAATTCCGAAACCCTAAACCCTAACCCCTAAACTCTAAACAATAAACCCAAAACCCAAAACCCAAAACCCAAAACCCAAAACCCGAAACCCGAAACTCGAAACCCTAAACCCTAAACCCGAAACCCTAAACCTAAATCCTAAATCCAAATCCCTAAATCGTAATTCCTAAATCGTAAACCATAAACAGTAAACCGTAAACCGTAAAATCTAATCCCTAAACCCTAATCACTAAACCTTAAACCTTAAAACCTAAACCCTAAACCCCAATCCCTAACCCCTAACCCCGAAACCATAAACCCTAATCCCTAAACCCTAATCTCTAAACCCTAATTCCTAAACCCTAAACCCTAAATCCTAAATCCTAATCCCTAAACCCTAACCCCTAAACTCTAAATAATAAACCCAAAACCCAAAACCCAAAACCCAAAACCCCAAACCCGAAACCCGAAACCCTAAAGCCTAAACCCTAAACCCGAAACCCTAAACCTAAACCATAAATCCAAATCCCTAAACCGTAATTTCTAAATCGTAAACCCTAAACCATAAACCGTAAACCGTAAAACCTAATCCCTAAACCCTAAACCCTAAACCCTAAACCCTAAACCGTAAACCGTAAATC